>JAIUZE010045477.1:0-286578 GCA_022085475.1 Heliosperma pusillum | reverse complement strand
GTCAGTTGGATACAAGCAGTGGTCTTCATACACAAAACAAAAGAAATCATACACAGTGCCGATCGAACTTGACATTTGCCGATCGAGTTTTGCAATTAAATCAACATTTTTTTGTTTGTTCGTGTCTTGTTTCAGATAATGTCGATGACGAGAAGGAGTGCTTCTACTAGGTCGAATATGGACGCGGTTCTGGAAAACAATGGCTATGGTCATATCATCTTCGCCGATAATGAACAAAAAGAAAAGTTTGCAGAACTTATGGGAAGACAAATGATCGCAACGCGGTTCATTTGTTTGGAAACATTAGAGGCACTTGGCCTCAAGAAGGGGATGAAGAAACTGTTGAAAAGGTCGGGGTGTGAAGGCCTATACAAAATGCGTGAGCACACGTACCGGTGTCTCACATTGGAGTTCCTGTCAAGCTTCTATTATGATGAAGAAGAACCGGCTGTAAACTTCCGCCTTTTTAATGAAGACCACTGCTTGTATCCAACTGACTGGGGCAAGAGCCTAGGCTGCCGGTCGGAGGGAGTTATCACACCGAATGACCCACGAGACGGGACTGAAGATCTGTGGACGGGTTTGACCGGCCTGGACAAAGGCGGTGTTGGTTGGAGATTCAGATGTCATCTCATACATCACCCCGTCCTCCGCTTGTGGGGACGCCTCGTTGGTAGTACTTATTTTGCACGTCCAGAGCCCACAAATATGAAGAATGTCGAGGTGCACATGCTGTTTAGTACCCTTAACATTGACGGGGGCGAACAATTCACTGTTAATGTGGCTCATTTCGTAGCCAAACATTTGGAAGCCGTTGTTTCGGGTGCCGTCAAACCAATCATGGTCGGGGGAGTAATAACTCGAATCGCCAAAAGTCTATATGGCAACATTCGGGAGCACAGGTTGAAGATCGTGGATGGTTGTCCTAACGGCGAATCACCTACTATGAATTTCGCAAGTCTTTCCCGCCTTCACTACATCCGTACATTAGGCAATAATTCATGGATGTGGAAGGTACGTTCCACTGACTTGGTCAAGCTACCGGAGACCGGTCTGGATATGAAGGTTCGATCTATCAAGACATTCCGCAGACCAAGCCCTTCAAACTACACCTATTATCTCCTTAATGAAGTCGACAAGGAAGAAGTCAACAATGCCGATCGGCAGGATGCTGAAGCCCCTGCTGTCGGGGTCAATATTATTGATCCTATCGGGGATTATTCAAGGTTCAATCATTACCCATACTCCACTGCCCCATATCGTCCTGAAGGTTACGATCCAGCAGCATTCCCTCCTTCCTTTGCAACATATCCCCCCTTCGAGGAACCGAGGACTTGGAATGCAAGCTCCAGAGACTCCATGTTGATGGGGCTGTGCAATCAAATGCACCAAATGCACCTCGACCGCTCACTCGGGGATCACAATATCTACGCCTATCATGACAGCCAAGGTCATTTCCCACCTGGGACGGTCCACCCAGCCTTCTATAACCCATCAACACACTACACTCAAGGAGAAGGGAGCCAGGAGGCTGAGCAATCTGAAGCTGCCGATCGGCAGATGGATGACAGCCACAACAAAGATGGATCAACAGCCTGGAGCAGTTTTTGGGAGTAATCAGGGAGTACTACATAACCATTTTTCTATTTTCAGCATGCATTCATATTGTATACCCACTGTTGTGTTGGGTTTTGGAATCATTGAGGACACTGCTTCATTTGGTTTGGGGGAGGTGACTGTTGTGCACACGTTTTATTCTTGCATGCATAATAAAAAGAGAATTTATGCTAGTTGTGTGGGATTGATGAAATTGTGCAATACAACAATGACGATAATGTGCTTATTCTACGATTTAACCTCGATTGTTTGACAACTTGTGCCCTAAGACGGTACGAGATTAGACTGATTACCATGCTATAACTTACTTATCTACATAACCTAGCTTGATGTGAATCTACTTTTATCTCGAAACGCATCTCATGTCACGTGAATCTTAGCATGCATCTCTTAGTCTGAATCGGTTTGTGAAAGATTTTTCCAAGAATTGTCCGAAGTGATGCACTTAAGTCCTGCGGGACCGGGTACCCACAAAAATTGAACTCCACATGGCCAAAACAGCCTCTTTTGTCCTTTTAGACTTAGGTCCTTGTTCATGAGCCCACATTGCCTTATATTAACCTTGGTTACAACCCGGATACTCAAACTACATGCCATATACTCACCCACCTTGACTGTTGGTTGCGTGTAAGGACAAGAGGTACTGTAACTATGCTGAATGAAAAAATGTGTGTAAAGTGATAATCCCGTCTGGAAATTGTAATCGGGAACCGATCGATATGATTTATAGCCGATCGATTTTCTCATCAAAAGAGGAAGTTTTGCCTGAATCTGGTGTGAAAAGACACCAAGGAGTCAATTTTACTAAGGCGCTGCTAAGCAAATGAATAAATGAAGTCATAAGAAGCTAAACTAATCGCAAGCGAAGAAATTATGGCTAAATCCTATAACTGCTGAACAAGAAGCTGGGATGATGTTGATGAATGCTGTGAATGGGTAACATTTGAAGAAATAGTCCACGACCACGCAGCCACCAGTCACTATTGAGCCTCACATTCCCATTACGCGTTAGTACGCACCCACCTTTCACCTTCAGCTTAGCCCCGTTACGCCTTGTGCCCAGCATATACTTGAGACCCTATAGTACTTGGAAAATCTTTCACACATTGATTCATGCATGAGAGGTAACTGTTTAAGTAGTTTATTGAGCTCGACGATTAAGTCTCGAGTATTCACGACTAGCAAGGTTTAGTTTGAATGGTCCTGGTTGTGTAAGTCTTGGTTTGATAGTCGACTCTCACTTCTCCGTTCTTCTTGCACATGTTTTGGCTTCATGATCGGTTATCTACGTCTAAGTGCTCTGAGTTGTAAATTTCATCTATTTTCCTCCTACTTTGCTTATCATGATTGATCTTGCTTGAGGACAAGCAAGAGTTCGGTTTGGGGGAATTTGATGCATGCATTTTATATGCATGCTTAGTCTGTATTTGCCTCCATTATATGTTCGTATTTGAGCTCCTTTGAGCTATTCTATCATAGTTTTCCCTCGTTTGCTACTCTTGGTGTTCTTGCTGTCGTTTATGCAGGAACGAAGCCATTTATGCTTACTTTGGAGGATTTAGGATGAGGACCGATCTTCGCATCGCACACAGACGACAGCAGAATTTCTAAGGAATGAAGTCAGAATCCCTACATGATCGAACACGAGACATCGATCGATCAGGACCAATACTGATCGACAAAGACATATTGAGCTTAATGGGCCTGATGCCGATCGATATCTTCTTATGTGGATCGTCTCCCTCGAAAACAGAGCTCATCTCAACTAACCTGATCGACCACAAGCTATACCGATCGGGGAATACGCCTTATTTTCCAAACACGAGCTCAACTCAGGCCCCAAACGAATGTACAAGCCCAAGATTCATTTCTGAGAGACGAAACCCTAATTCAAGGTTAAAAGGAGGACGAAGGCAAACCCTGGAGGCATCAGATTGTATTGCAACAATCCCTTGTCACGGATCATAGCAATTGTTCATTTATTTCCTTTAAACTTCTCAAAAACTCGTAGTTATTAGTTGAATTCTGGTTTTAGAAGGCTTTCAAGTTATTTTCAGTTGTAATTCAAACATTGTCGATCGGATCCTTTCTTTGCCGATCGACCATATTTCCCTATCAAATCGATTTTTAAGTTTTATTTCGTAAGTCCGCTTATTTCCCTCCTGCTTAATTTTTATTATTGCATTATGAATTCTGAATCCTTTCCCCTCGTATTTTTAGATCTAGTTAGAGCCATGCGTAGCTAAACTCATTCTAGGGCTAGGGATGTAATCGATACTTAAGGGAATTAGTTTAGTCAATTAAATCGTTATATTAATTTCTCTGGTTTATTTCATTACGTTAAATTATTTGTGGCCACATCTAGTTGACGTTAGCGTGGCAACCATTTGAGACCGACCCAGTAATCTTGGTATAGACGACTAAACCATAAAAGGTATTTAAATAGGCAGGCCGACCAAGTACCCTATTTTCCTACCCGAGACTATCTCTATGACCTTGACGACCCCTATTCCTTATAGTTGAGAACTGTCCCGTCCGGCCCTAGACTCTCTTATATTGATCTCCTTCGCTTATTTACATACACTTTTAGTTAGCTTTCTTGCCTTTATCTTGAGTTAGAAGTGAATAAAAGAAACAAGATAAAGGCAAGAAAGCTAACTAAAAGTGTATGTAAATAAGCGAAGGAGATCAATATAAGAGAGTCTAGGGCCGGACGGGACAGTTCTCAACTATAAGGAATAGGGGTCGTCAAGGTCATAGAGATAGTCTCGGGTAGGAAAATAGGGTACTTGGTCGGCCTGCCTATTTAAATACCTTTTATGGTTTAGTCGTCTCTACCAAGATTACTGGGTCGGTCTCAAATGGTTGCCACGCTAACGTCAACTAAATGTGGCCACAAATAATTTAACGTAATGAAATAAACCAGAGAAATTAATATAACGATTTAATTGACTAAACTAATTCCCTTAAGTATCGATTACATCCCTAGCCCTAGAATGAGTTTAGCTACGCATGGCTCTAACTAGATCTAAAAATACGAGGGGAAAGGATTCAGAATTCATAATGCAATAATAAAAATTAAGCAGGAGGGAAATAAGCGGACTTACGAAATAAAACTTAAAAATCGATTTGATAGGGAAATATGGTCGATCGGCAAAGAAAGGATCCGATCGACAATGTTTGAATTACAACTGAAAATAACTTGAAAGCCTTCTAAAACCAGAATTCAACTAATAACTACGAGTTTTTGAGAAGTTTAAAGGAAATAAATGAGCAATTGCTATGATCCGTGACAAGGGATTGTTGCAATACAATCTGATGCCTCCAGGGTTTGCCTCCGTCCTCCTTTTAACCTTGAATTAGGGTTTCGTCTCTCAGAAATGAATCTTGGGCTTGTACATTCGTTTGGGGCCTGAGTTGAGCTCGTGTTTGGAAAATAAGGCGTATTCCCCGATCGGTATAGCTTGTGGTCGATCGGGTTAGTTGAGATGAGCTCTGTTTTCGAGGGAGACGATCCACATAAGAAGATATCGATCGGCATCAGGCCCATTAAGCTCAATATGTCTTTGTCGATCAGTATTGGTCCTGATCGATCGATGTCTCGTGTTCGATCATGTAGGGATTCTGACTTCATTCCTTAGAAATTCTGCTGTCGTCTGTGTGCGATGCGAAGATCGGTCATCATCCTAAATCCTCCGAAGTAAGCATAAATGGCTTCGTTCCTGCATAAATGACAGCAAGAACACCAAGAGTAGCAAACGAGGGAAAACTATGATAGAATAGCTCAAAGGAGCTCAAATACGAACATATAATGGAGGCAAATACAGACTAAGCATCCATATAAAATGCATGCATCAACTAGTAGTAATAAAAAGTGCAAATAAATAAATTCCTAAATGTTCAAGTAGACTTGCACCGCAAGAATTTGTAGAAAAATATTCTTTAGTCGTTAATTTATGCAATTAGTGGAACCTGCTTCCGGTTTTCCTGTTCTTGAGATTTGGAACTCAAGAGAATGTTGAGAAAATTGAGCAGAAATCATGGGTTAAGGGCTTAAGGCACATGTAATATGTTTATTGAGTCTTATGTAAGACGACCTCACATAAAATATTAACATAAATTTGTACTTATGTGTTTAATATTTAATCATAGGGTTAATAAGTTTATTTCATATACGTATAAGATTAACACTATTATTTAGTGATTTTAAGTTTCTGGATAGTTTTTGTGTGTATATATCTTTTTTGGTATTTGTCATTCGGTGTAGTTCGAATTTGAGCTAGGTAGGATCACGAGGGTGGTAAAGCTCTCATGAGTTTTCAACAATTTTGCTTTCCCAAAGCTCGTATCTAAGACCTCTAGTCAAAGTTAGAACAACACCTTTCTAGTGGATCTACGTGCTCATCGGTGTTTTCATGTGTATTTATTTATATAAAGATCATTTACGTAGTACGGAGTAGTATAGCCTGTCTCCACATAAGAGTAGGAAATGTATACATGTCTTTAGTCTCAATTAGACATGGCAAACGGCTCAATCAAGTCGGAGGCTGGTCGGGTCATTTCAGATCGAGTTATTTCGGGTTTGCAAGAAATTGGGTTGCGTTGGGTAAGTTCGGGTCATTTTTGTATTGGTTGTTATCAACTTATTAGGGATAACATTTAGTATGCAATAATAAACATTCAAGTCAGGTTGAATAAGGTCGTAGCAATTCGGGTCTTTGGTCAAGTTTGCTTCTTCAATATGTGTCGGATTCTTCGGACCGGGTCATTTTGGGTTGGTTCATTTTTGCTAATCATTTGTTTTTTTTTATCAAATAAAAATAAATAGTCGGAAAGAAGGGTAAATAAATAGGGTAGGACACAAAATCTTGTTTTGGTTATTACAACTTACAAGTGCCCAATTTTTGATCGTGTAATAAATGTGTTTATATGACAATGTTCAATGGAGATTTGTGTTGTGGATTAGAAGAGATGGCGTGTAGTTTGTGAAAATAAGTTGGATTTAGTTATTTACCAAATTTTCTTTGAAAATTAGTAAAGATCATAAACTTTAATCATTCAACAAAGTATAATCTTCTCACTTTAAGCCTAACTTATCATCATCTCCAACAAGGCAACTCTCTAATGATCAACTAATTTTTGGCAAACATATACTCCCTATATTTTACGAGTTTGGATCCTCTTCATTTCTCCTCACAAGATAATACGAGTATAATACTATACTTCTCTTTTCAATGCATTTTCCTTAAACTTTTCAGTATAATATCTACATCGTTGGATAAAATCTGAATCGTTGAAAAGTAATGGAACATTCATTTCTTTTTAGGTAATGGAGAGGATCTTAATTGATATTTTACTCCCGCTTTCTTATACGTTCCATTTTGACATGTTGGACCAAATTCCGACTTCCATTTCGTTGTATTTAGAAGTTAGATTAGATACTCACTAATTGGAGGATAAAAGGTTCGAAATGATGGTTTGGAGGATAAAATGTTGGAAATGATGGTTTGTTCGAAATTTTATACTTCGTTTATACCAAGTTACTAACCGTTTTATGTTTAATTGTCAACCCGTAAGTCATATCCTACCCATTATCTTCCCTAGTTCCACCAGACAACCACCATCATTTTATGTGTATGTGGTGGTCGCTTGTGGCTATCATTTTGTCCAATCCCGTTAAAATTTTCTTGTTGAAAAATTTTAAGCTATTTGGTGCAAATTGCAATATTATTTATTTTGTAATTATCGATCGCAGTGGTCAATCATAAATCATAATATCCATTGATCTTACTCTTTTGACCCAAGTTACTAACCGTTTCATCTTTTTCCATGTCATTTATGTGATTCATTTCTAAACAACTGTTCTGTAGATTTATGACGGTTTTAAACAAAACTAGCTATATATTATATATATATGTACATATTCGAAAATCTTAAAGTAAATAGACCAAGTAACCCGTAAATTCATTTGAAATTCTTATAGTTTGAATTTAACTTGTTTTTATCTAAAATGACATTATTTTCCAATATTTTAAGACCTACTTTTTATTATTTATTATATTATTATATGTATGGTAACAAATACATTACACACATTTTTTAAGTAAAGAAAAGAGCGCACTCAAGTCACTATTATGCGTAGCTACACGTTGAATGACTGACTATCTTATTAAATCCTTTGCAGTTAATTAGTTGTTGGAGATCCTATGCTTTTGGCTTTTCAATGCTTTTAAATTCCATTTTCAAAGTCAAAGTTCAAGAAAACAAGCTAGCTTCCGGATATTGTTAGGGATAAAATATCTATCAGCTGGTCTTGCTTCAGACCGACCATTTTGGTCTGAAGCAATAAGACGGGATTTTGTAACCACTTTACAGTTAGATGTAACCACTATTAAAAACAAGCTGATATAAGCTGTAGTTACATTTTATCAAAAAATGGCAACATAATCCCGTCTTATTTTTCAGACGGAAATGGTCCGTCTGAAATAAGAATTTGCGAATATTTATACTTTGGTACAAAACTTAAAAAAATTATTACATTCATTTTAACATTATTTACAAATGATAGTATACTTATAATTATCGAAGCGGTTAGTTTTGTGTGGATTAATTTAAATTTTAAATGCAGGGTTATAGTATGCGGAAAATAAGATATAACTCTATGCCTGAATTTAGTTAATTGAGTCATTTTATTTTATACCCTCATATGAATATATGCATTTTTCTTAAATGCAAAGATGGATATATACATATAAACATTCTCTCATCATATTACTTATGACAAACTTGCCCTCTTTTCATTCGAACGAACAAACAACTGGCCATTTCATAATACTCGCTTTGTTTCAATCAATTGTTTGCCTTTTTTTACTCTTTATGAAAGGGATTTTAATAAAAGACAAGCAAATGATTAGGACGGTGGAGTAGCTTGTACAAGAAATCAATAATTTCATATATAATTCTCAGTTCTTATATCAAAAAAAAGTCCTATACATTGTTTTGTACTTAGCGTGCATTGTACATGAATACATTATACATATGACAATAGTAATTTAATCTTGCTTGTTATGTTTTACCCCTTGCTCTATAAATGAAGGGGAATAACATTTAAATCAAAAAATATAAAAAATTAATAAATAAACCATGGTATATAAACTATAACCTACTATAGTATAGGAGTATATGATAATTATCTTCTTTCCTTAATCATGTTTAGAATCCAAAGCTGAATTATGTCTTTTAGACGGACCGGAAGGCGGGTTTCGTCGTCCTCCCTTAGGCAAGGAATTGAACACAAGCCCTTGATTCTTGATTCCATGCTTGTTTCTTAAATGATGCTTCAAATGAAGAGAATTTGTCGTCGTTTTATCGTCTTCAATCACCATTCTAATGTTTCGTGTCGCGACACATATATTCATAATTAAGCCGATAGTTATTAGAAGAAGAAGCCATTTAATGGAAGATTGTTTTGATGAAGTAGCCATTTTAATTTTTAAGCAAAGAGAAAAGAAAGAGGCTTAGGTGTGTTTTTTTTTTATGATTGGAAAAATATGTTGGAAAAAGTTAAGTAATTGAATTAGTTATATAGTCGTGGTGTGGACTAAATGGGACATGAAAGGCTTGATGGACACGCAAATTCTTTCTATGAATAGAAATAATAAATATATATGAAATGTCAACGAAAGGATGAGGAAATATTGGTAAAGTTTCTTGAGAATGTTAAAAGTAGAATGTATGCTATATGAATAATTGAATATCTTGGAACTAGATTTGGTCAAATAATTGGCCAATGCAAAAGCTAAATTCTAAAAAATTAATTGTTTATTGATAATATAGTATGTGAGGGTTAATTAAAGGACTAAATAACCGTTAAGCGGTAATCAAATCATACTCTGATCCTAATACAAAACTGATTCAAATGCATCCGACTTTTATACTAGTCAAACTTAAAATATACTTGACCTTATTCATCCGAATTTGAAGTTTCCTCACATGTTACCTGTCGCAGAGCCAGACACGGCCAATCGTCCACACTGTAGAATGAAAAACCGGAACTTTTGGTTGAAATTTTTCGTTTTTTTTTCTTTTCTTTTTCTAGTTAACTCTACTGCATTAGTAATTCATTCTACATAAATTTTCCACTCTTCCTAAATCCCGACTCCATCACTACATATAGGTTGTATAACTCGTTTTTTCCGACCCATTTAATAAAGCCACTTGTAACCCTTACATATATGAATGGGGTAGTCGTGTAGACGTGTAGTCAACTTTACTTTATGTAATGTAAGGTACATTTTTGTACGAAAACCTCATGTCTCTTAAAATAAAAAAATGGGTTGGCATTTATTAGTTATTATTGCCAAAAAGAACAGTAAGTCTCCCTTGTGACGGGTCGGACCTTACGACGGGTTTTTCTTCTAACAAAATGGGTAGAGGGAACATGTGGGGCACCCTCCATGTGCTTCCCCTTTTCCCTTAAATGGGTCATTTGTGAGAGGAAGTGGTACCCGTCGCAAGCTTGTGACGGATACTGCCCGTCACAAACAAGAATTTGTGCAAAAAGAAATGGTGGGTTGGTACCGTCAATATGGTGTGTACACTCGTTGAAGAATTTGTGTTTATTTGTCGTAATTAAAAAAAGGCTATCTTTGTTGTATGAAGACTTGTGTGCATATGGAATGTTTCATTTTCTTAAGACCATGAGCTTAATTAATGACAATTGAGGCGAAAGAGATCGATAATTAAAGTTGTCACAAATGAGCACGGGGCGATCCGTCGCAAGCTTAAGATGAGTCAATTCCCCCTCATAAAGAGCAAGTAATGATGTATGCACCCCTCTTGCTCTTTGTAAGGGAGATTAATCCTTCTTAAACTTGTGATGGGTCGCCCCGTTGGAAGTCAGACTTGTGTAAATTTGTTTACAAGCTTACTACACACATGACAAACGCACGTTGTTATGTTTGTAGGTCCATTGTAGTTGTATGTATATTGTATACTTGTATAGTTGTATCAACAAATTATTATGTATGGAGTGTTTATTTTCTTAGTATAAGGCTCAAATTAACTTTTCTATACTAGCATAAGTCGTATGTATATCTTATGCATATAACGAGATATTTACTTAGAAAGTACGAGTAAGATCCGTATATAATGTACCATATGACCATGGTTATTAACGTATGGATTAGCAAGGTGTTTGTATGTTTTAAGGTTTTTATGCGAGATTTGTAATCCATCGATTTCATATTCTTCTGAAGTTAAGTATCTCCGTAACTTCTAAGTCTGAAAAACAAATGTTTTGAAAAAAATTGTAAAATTTGTAATGAAATAATTTTATTAAATAATACATTTCAATATATTTAAATCCAATATCATCTTCTTTTAAACTTATTTTCAGTTCTTGTTCAGTTTCGTTCAGAATCATTAAGTTCAGTTCAATTCAACATTATTATTGTTAATATATCACTTTAGATCATATCAATTCAGTTCAAATTAGATTCGTTAAATTCAATTTCGTTCAACTCAAGTTAATTCAGTTCAGTTAAGACAATTTTAATTGAAAAGAACAAACATGGTAAGTTATTTGCACGTGTATGCCGTATTATCTTGCTAAAGATTTCAGGTTTAGGTTTGAAGACTTTAGTCTATTGGGGTAAGTGGCACCCCAAACAAAGTCCTATGAATCTTGGAGATGTAAGAAATGTACTAACTAGTAACTACTAAAGCCTTCTTTGATGGAGCAATTTCTTGAATCATGGAAGACCAAAGGAGAATGTGTTCCCATTATATGGTGTAAATTTTTTTTATAATATGGGATTGTAAACTTTCTTTAGGGGTAATTTTTAATTAGTTTTACTTTTTTCACATACGGATTTTACTCTATTACTCTGTAAACTTGACCAATGGATTATATTACTCCAATTAGTGAAGTAATATTTTTTTATAACAATTATTAGTATGTTTTATTGAAATTATTAGGGTTTACCAATTACCCCAATTCTTTCGTGCTTTTATCTGTCAATTGTTCGCACAAGTCGTTGGAGTATAGTAGTATACCGATATCATTTAGTTACGCCCACAAGTTGTTATCAATATATGCCCATAAGCTATTATCAATGTCTATTATTCCATATGTGATGCTTTGATGATGTAGGCAATTAGTACAATATGTCGTTCGACTTTGTTTTCATCTGATTTGTGAGTAAATCAAACACCTTTAACTCTTCATTCTTAGGTCATTGTAGATTTGTATCTCTTTGTTTAATTTCCATTCAAGGTTACATGTATTGCTAACACGTACTGACGGAATAAGGGACGACTGGAGTTAGGTCGGCCAGAGCAACCTCGACCGGCGATTGAACTGACGAAGCAAGGGGTGTTGGACGGAGGCGGTGTTGGCAGTGAAGGGAGAAAAAAAATCATTTGGGTGAAGCCTGAAGGAATAAGAAAAAAAGAATGGTAAATTTGTAAAAGTCGGATGTGAAAGAGTAAAAACCGTAGGTGAAAAAACACGTCCCTTTTTAATATGATGTTTGTCTAATTTTGGGTCCAATTCTCTTGTTATTGTATTGATAAACAAAGGATTATATATTTATATACAACGTAATAACAAATAAAGAAAAAGTCGTGGTTGATTTAATTTTAAATCGGCCCTTTATAAACCAAAAACTGTATAAAAGAATACGCCCAAAAAAAGCATTTTAGCAATTTACCAGCTTTGAACTTCAAGATATAGGACTTTCGTCAAAATCAAGCGATATCAAACTGAATTATACCGAAAAGTAAAAAAAAAAACTACTAAATATTCGTATGCCACAAATTCTTATTTAAAACGAATTATACCCGTCTTAAATTGCAAAAACTTCTATTAACTATCTAAACAATACGGAGCATATAATTTCATCATCTTTAAAGTTAATTCAAATATATCTATTTTAAGATAGATCTTCGCCAAGTTTTTCGATAAATCTCCCAAATCCTCGATTAAGTTATCCATTGAGTCGTTAACCAAAACATTTCCAAACACACAAATATTATTATTTTAAAATAAAAAAAAACATAACTTAAAGCAAAAGAAAACCATACTAATCCAACCCAGATTCTCGCCAATAACGGGTCAAATAATCGTCACATGAATACGAAAAGACGAGTCGTTTTGGTCTTATCTAGTGGGAGATACTTACTGCTAATCCAATAGGTACCGTATCTGATTACCTCACGAGTTCTTAAAAAGAAGTCAACAAAACCCCAACTTTCACCAACCTTCCCAATTCTTCGTCGATTTCCATGGCGGCTGAACCTCCGAAAACGACGTCGTCTACGGATTCATACATCGGAAGCTTGATTAGTTTGACTTCTAAGAGTGAGATTCGTTACGAAGGAATTCTCTACAGTATCGACACTAATGAATCCAGTATTGGCCTTCGTAACGGTACTTTTTCGTCCTTTTAATTTCTCAATTTTCGTTTTTTATTGCTGTAATTTGTGTTTGATTTTGTTGTTTTGCGTTAATTTTGTGATTGAAGTGGTGTTTATTGTTTTAGTTATTTTCGAAGTTTATCTTTTGGTGAAATGTTGATGATGGATTAGTATGAGAAGACATTTAGGTTATAATCGAATAGACGAATAGTTACGCAAATTATAGAATAAGACGATGTTACGGTGTGAGTGTGTTTGAATATAAAAGGACGGACTCATACAGTCATACTATAAAACGGTGAAACACAAATTATAGAATAAGACGATGTTATGATGCGAGTGTTTTAAATATAAAAGGACGGACTCATACTGTAAAACGGTGAAACACAAAAAATTGGAATAGTTAAGGGAGAAACGTGAAGTTAGTATGTTAAGGGTGGTATTGTGGTATCGGAGAGGTTTTAGCCTAGTGGTTAAGATGGAGATGGAGGTGGAGGTGGAGGTATCGTGATTCGTGACAATAGGTCATGAGTTCAAATCACCCGCCCTCCTCCGTATGTTGTATTGGCGTTGTGCTTCATTTGACACCAAAAAGAGGGTGGAGTTGTGGTTGGTCTGGTGTAGGATGGTTGTATGTACTCTGTACGAGGTGTGTAAATGGAATGAGGCTGTTGTAGGTATCGTGTGAGCTTACAATGGTATCTTTTGAGTTTTAGTGTCGAGTTTGAGGAGTGGGTTTCATGAAATGTCATTTGGGGATAGACGGATAGTACTATGCGTATCCTTGTAAAAGAGATGCCAGCTGCCGGAAATTGTAGTTGTAAACCTTGGTAATCTTTATTCACTGCTTTATTGGGTACTTGTACTTGTGGTGAATGTATGATCGAGGATTTGCCAGGATAATCATAGCTGGCACTCTAGCGTGTTGTTAACTATGTTATGAATTATGGCTCTTATGGTGGTTCTGTGCAAGTTTGGAGGGAAGTTGTTGCGTTTTGTATTTGTGATGTAATTATCGGGAGCCTCTTACTTAAGTGTCCCCAGAATGCTTTTTATCGGAGAGTTACAACATGTGAGGTTAAAAGATCTCAAAGGAGCTCTGGCATCAGAGATTATTGGATTGACTGCGCTTGTTTACCACCATAGTACTTATGCTAGGTGTGGAGTACTCGGTAAAAATGAGTGAGCTGCGGATTAATGCTTTTATGGCAGTGGTAATAACATTTTCACGGTAGCTGATTTCTGTATTAAGGCCTGTCAGAAAGTAAGTAGCTCAATAAATTGAACGGAGATTAAGTATTCTGCATTACTGTCTTCGATGGTAGTCTCTGGGAGGAATGCTTCAGGGAGTTTGGCACTTTGGCATCATTCCTGTTACCTTGTAAACAACATTCTTTTCTAGTTGAAGAATCAACCTATGGAGTTTACTTGTTAAATGCATGTTTAATTTTAATTCATGACTCATGATTGACGTGTTGGCACTGTTACCTAGATAATTGCTTCTGTATTATAGTAATGACTTATATTATTTGTTTTAGTGTCTTGTGTGTAAATTCATAGTGAGGAATTATAAAAGAGATGAAATCAGTAGTTGCCTAAGAATCAACTTATCGTCACTCTATACATATATTTTTCTGTAGTAAGATCATTTGGAACTGAAGGAAGAAAGAAGGATGGTCCACAGGTTGCCGCAAGCGATAAAGTTTATGAATATATACTATTTCGTGGAACTGACATTAAGGTATAATAGTAGTATTTACTGAATGCCATTGTTTTGACTATTATTCTTCGTGTATTCATTTGGATTCCTTGCAATTTCCTTGATTCATATCTCCACTTTTTGGGTATATTTTGACTATAAAAGACAAAAATTCCCTCTCAACTGTCCGTTTGCTATTACTTAACTCTATTCTCAAATCATCTGTAGATTCTCTACACTTGCTAGTTACTTCTTTCTAGAAACTTGTAACATTAAATCATAGTAGTTGTTCGGTATGCATGCTTTAGGTTGCGTGAAAATGTTGCGTTGTAACCCTTTATATAGTTATATGGCTAAATCTATGTTTACAAACGTTTCTGCTAGATAACGCAATATTAGAGACGGTCTATTTGTTTGTTATTGTACTGATGTCTATAATGCTAATTCCTTTACTCATTTCTCAGCAACAAAATAATTGTTAAAACACACTAAGCCCAGAGGTAGAAAAGTACTCCACTGGCTGCAAGTAGTTGGTTGACCAGAAGAATTTAGAGTGAATGGACATTTGTGTTATACATTGCCGTGTCTTGCTCGTTCATGTATTTTGCACTGGCGTGTCGTGGTATTACTGTGTACGTCCTGTACGATCCGTAGAGTTAGTACTTTACTGTCAGTTCAACTTAAGCTTGCCATGCACTTAATTTTTGGTACTATGTTCACTTTATCAATGTCACCCTGCAGGATTTACAGGTGAAATCATCTCCTCCTGTTCAGCCTGCACCATCATCGGCGTCAATAGACAATGACCCAGCTATCATTCAGGTTTGAGATTCATTGTGTTTTTTTTGTATTATATCGAAAGATGGTCATCTGATCCCGGGTCCTTCTGCAGTCGCATTATCCTTCTCCTGCTGCCACATCGACAAATATACCACCTGCTGTTGGTGCATCCTCTACATATGCTAATACTCATGTCTCACAGCTTGGGCATCATGGTTCAAGTTTTCCGAGTCCCCAGCCTTTGTATCAACCTGGTGGAAATTTTGGATCGTGGGGTCCATCACCTCATCCAAGTGCAAATGGTGCTGCATATGCTATGCCCATGTATTGGCCTGGATTTTATGGCCCTTCAAATGGGCTTCCACAGCTGGCGCAGCCTAATCTGTTCCGACCACCCCTTGGACTCTCTATGCCACATAACTTGCAGCAGCCAATACAATATCCTGTATTTAATCCCTCTGTGTCAACTGGAGCCGCAAATTTGGCTGGCCCAAACTTGCCAGAGATTCCTCCTAGCCTGGTTACCTCTACTACCAACTCCCCCATTTTGCCATCATCTTTCCCGCAACCAAATTTGCCTCCTGTTCCATCAACTAGTGTGGCACCTGTAACATTGTCAAATGTAGCTGCTCCCAAGGTTCCGAATTCTGGTTTTCTTTCCACACCTACGAATCCATCAATACCGCCCTCGAAAATCTCAGCTGTAGACTCTAGTACCACTACGTCAGCAGTCTCTAATATGGTCAATGCTGTTTCTGTTTCGGGCTTCCCAGGCTTAACTATATCTCAAACAACGGCGTCCATCATTAGCTCTCCTTCTCCAAGCCTGATAAATACCGCAACTCTTTCATTGGTTACTCCTGATCAACTTGTGCAAACCAGACAAATAACGTTGTCATCCTCATCTTCACAAGGCAATCACAAAGATGTGAAAGCTGTTCAACTGCCATCATCACCATCTTCGGAGCCTAAAGCTGAAGTAGCAAAGGAAGCAAAACCACCAATTTTACCACTGCCACCAGCATCGAGAGCTATCCATAAGGTGCTAACCTGTCTTATACTAATATACTCTTAATTCTATGCTCTTTCCTGTTAAGAGCAAGCTTGATTCTTTTTATTTTTTAGATTTCGATTTTACAACTTAAACCTTTGGTACTCTCACGTGGAAAATTGTATTCGGATTTTCCCTACACGTACTCTGAGACTTCTTCTCCACAGCTTTCTATTCATTGTGGCATTTTTTTGAACTTTCCACTTCTCAAGCACGTCTCTGGTAAAATTAAGAAAAATTCTAAATTGAAGCGGTAATACTTTTTAGAAGCTGGAGGCTCATCAGTGTGATATTTTGCTTAGGTTTGTAAACTTTGTCATTTTTCATCTTTAAAACAGTGGTCTGTGTCCTGCTCCTTATTTTCTTTTGTCTTGCACAGTGCACATCACATTATTTAGCAGAGTGGTTTGAATTTTATCTTTTTTTTCTTTGACGATTTGACGATTCTTTCTTTGTCATGTTTTTTTCCACCTCCTTCCAAACCACTTCTGTTGTTAAATTAACTTTTTGGGAATAAACTTTGTAAGGTACATTGATCTGTTAATGTTTGCATGTAGAAGTAGCTTGCAACATCCCCGTCCTCTAATAGAGTAATTTTTTTTTTGCAGCCTAATCCTAATGTAGCTCCTTCTCAACCGCGCCACAGTTATAACTATAGGGGACGCGGAAGAGGAAACGGAAGAGGACGAGGGAGAGGAAATGCGGTAAATATCTTTATTTGTTTTTTTTAGACTTGAGAACCTTGCATTATATCTCACTTATTCCACTAATGTAGTATATATATTTTATGCGGACTTGAGTATTGATATCTCTTTCATAAAAGATAACAGACAAGATTAGAATTCAACAGTCCGAGCTTAGCATTTTAACACACAGCTAACTGCATACAACTTTCATATACACGCGTGCTTGAATTGCAAATTCATGGGAAAGTTATGTTCGTGAAGATTTCAACTGACAAAGATGAAACTTTGACTACCTATAAGCCAAGAAGTGCAATTTTTAATGATCCTAGGCGTTCATCGTGTTCTGACAATGTTTGGAGAACATTATTTTTTGCAGTTCTAAACTCCAAATAGAGCCAGAAACTAATTATTATGTCTTTGGATCATGATAGAATTAAGTTCAATGGAGTTTTACACCCTGCACTTCTTGTATTGTTAAGTAGTAGTCAGACGAAAAAATGATACTTTTCGTCCTGCATCTGAAAATAGCCTCCTCATGTATTAGAAACACAAGGATAAGCGTGCTTGCATCTAACCCCCTTGCCTCACCTACCGCAAGAGCTTTTGAAGTACTTGGATAATGAGTTTGGAAATACTATTTTTCTTATTGAAAGTTAACTAAGTTTAATTATATTCTCTCTTGTGCAGAGCTCACAGGTAGTAACAAGATTTGCCGAGGACTTCGATTTCGAGGCAATGAATGAAAAGTTCAATAAGGATGAAGTGTGGGGTCATCTGGGGAGTAACAAGTCAGTTACCGAGGAAGAAGGGTCAGTTGATGGCAGCAATGGCTTTGAAGCGGAAGGTAAAAAGGAGCAGCCACAAATTGAAGCTAAGGTATTTGTCCAACATTTGTTGATGGCCTTATCCTAAAGTTATAACATAATTTTTTATTTTTCTAGTCCCTACTCCCTACATAAATTTGAGTTGTCAGTTCCAAAAAAATTGAACATTACGGTGATATATGACATTATTCTATCTTCAGCCTGTTTATAACAAAGATGACTTCTTCGATTCCCTCTCATCCCACACACTTGATCACGATTCTCAAAATGGAAGGACAAAATTCTCTGATCAGTTGAAGCTGGACACAGAGGTATGTGTTCCTAGTTTTTTTTTTCTTTTCGTGCTGGTTTAATGATAATGTATACTCCTTGCAATTTATGTTCAATTGCTTGTATAAACCATGGTTACAGACGTTTGGTGACTATGCGGGTCATCGGGATTCCCGTGGTGGTCGTGGACCGAGTCATGGTTGGCGTGGCCGTGGCGCTTATTATGGCTATACTGGGAGGGGAAATGGCTATGCTGGGAGGGGAAACGGCTATGCTGGAAGGGGAAACGGCTATTCTGGGAGGGGAAACGGCTATGGTGGGAGAGGAAGAGGCCGTGGTACTTCGACTCAAGGTTGATTTGCAATTTAGGCGAGAGTATTCACAAGTCTCCTTCTAACCAACCGGCCGAATGTACCGAGTTCAAGCTAATGCGTGCTTTTATTCAGAATCTCGGATAATTGTAATTAGCCAATTAGGGCATCCGTCATATGTTTAGCTGGTTTTGGGCTTCTTGTTTGAGTTCGTATATTCTAGTGGTGAAGTATCAACAATCATCCACGGACCAACAGCAGATGTCAGCAGATCAAAACATTTTTTTCAATTGCGGGGTGTGAATTTGTTCAATGTTGTAAATTAAAATAAGCTGGTGATGTGATTATCAAGTTATTTTTTGATCTGTAAGTCTGTAACTATGCCCCAAAGTTTGTCATTTGTTTAATTAAGGGTAGTGTTAATGTCACTCGGAAATTCCCCTGCCACTCAATTTTGTGAGTACATGATTAAATTAATGAAATTACATGCTCTCGCAAAAGTGAGTGACATTAGGAATTTTCGAGTGGCGTTATCATTGCCCTTAATTGATGTCTGCTAAGAAATCAGTTTTCCTCCTCTCATAATCCGAAACGTGACTTGGATATCATCTACGTTGATGAGGAAGAATCAGTCGAGTTTTTTTAATATTTTTACTGCTCATAAACAGATAAATTGGACTCGGGGTTAAGGTGAAATTAATGGTAAAGAATGAAGACGGATAATGCCTCTCTCATAATATGCAAGTGGGAGCAAATAAAGCACCACACTTGTCCTCCCGCTTGCATGAAAGAGACACTATTCATTTTCAGCTTATGACAGATAATACTCGTCTTTAGTGAGACTAACTGAACTAGCATAACTCAAACCTACTAAATCTCTATGTAAAAATAGGGGGTATTCTTACAAATCGTTATACTTCCTCCATTCAACTCCACTCTACCATCTTACCATTTTAATCCATTCATTTCCACTCTACCACTTTCTAAATAAAGACAAAAAAATTACCCTTTAATCCTTATAAAACCATCTTATTTACTCAATATGCCATTATAGGCCCACCATCTAATCAACATAAATAAACACCCTAATCTATTTCTGGCCCAATTAATTAACTAACCCAACCCAATTATCCTAACCCATTTACTAACCCTTCCCTCCAAAATTCTTAACCCAGCCCATATATACCCCCCCATACCCATTCAAAAAACCCTAAATCAACCCCATATAACTCCCTCTCCCTCCGTCTCCTTCATTTCACATACTCTCCCTCTCTCTCTCTACAACTTCAGAAACCCTAATGCTTCCTCTCTCTACAAACCCTACTTAATTCGTCCGCCTCCTTCATCTTCACTTCACCATTTCTCATCCGCCTCCTTCACTTCACAAACCCTACCAAACTCATCCTCTTCCTCACATCTAACCGCCTCCATCTCCCTCTTCTAAACTCAGAAACCCTAAAACCCATCTAACCGCCTTCATCTCCCTCTTCTAAAATCGCCTCCATCCTCTTCCTCACACCAGAAACTCTCTTAATACTCCAGAAAGACATGAATCCGTCCCATGCAAGTTGCGGACATGAATGTTTACTATGTGTTGTTGATTGGTATAATGTCGGTTCCTCAGAAGTTGAGGAAGATGATGATTCTGGGCCAGATTCACCTCCTCCAAACATTTTGGTACCCGACTCCCTAGATCCTAATGATTTAGGGACTGAAGTTGAAGAAACGGAGTTGGATGATGGTGGACTATGTGCTCCTATTACTCCTGAGTTCGATGATGGTAGACTTTGTCTTCCAAATATTCCCGAGATCGATGATGGTAGAGTTTCTGTTCCTAAATCCCCTGAGATCCACAAGTCGCATTTTATCCCTTCTGTTTTGGAGGAGGGTTGCGGATCTGTTCTGCCGGAATCACCTTGCACTAAGAAGTTAAATGCGTTTACAAAAAGGTTGGAAGAAAAGCGTAAACGAGAGAGGGAGAACCGGGTTCGTGAATCTGGAGAAAATGTGGTGTGGGATCCTGAATCGGATAGCGCGAAGAGATTTCGGGCTTATGAGGCTCGGTTCTTGGCTAAGTATAAATAAACGAAGCTTTTGGTATAATTACAAAATCCTATTCTTTTACTGTTTTTTAACTATACATTGATGGGTTTAAAACTGCTGGAAATTAACTGCTGTTAGGATTGAGATAGAATTTGTGAATTTATGTTTTATATTTGTGGTTTTTTTTGTGGCCATTGTTTGTTTAATGAAGTATACTTTGCTATATTTTCGTTTAGTTTACATAAATGCTGCTAGGATTTATTTGATTTTATGTTTGAGATAAAATATGTGGTTGTTATGGTTTATTATGTGATTATTGTTTGTTTATTTAACTATACTTTGAAACATTTTGGTTTAGTTGATATAATTGCTGCTGGGATTTATTTGTTGTTATGTTTTTCGTAAAATTTTGGATTATTAGTGGTATATTCCTTGGTGAGTTTGTAAATATGATATTGATTCTGTATTGGTGAGTTTGTAAATATGATCAACTATGGCTGAGTCTATTAAAATGAAAATTTAAGTTGGTAAATATGGGTGAGTCTTCAACTATGGCAAATTCTGTTTTAATGATACAATACGAGTTTGTAAATATGATATTGATTCTGTATTGGTGAGTTTGTAAATATGATCAACAATGGTCGAGTCTATTCAAATGATAAAATTTAAGTCGGTAAATATGGGCGAGTCTTCAACTATGGCAGAGTCTATCAAAATGTTACAATGCAATAAGTAAATATGATCAACTATGCGTCTAAGAAAAAATGAAATGCTCTGTCAATATGTTAAATTGTCCAGTCTGTAAGATAAATCAAAATGCTCTGCGAATATGCTATGTTAATATGATTGAATGAAGTAAAATGTAGGATTAATTCTGAATTGTTGAGTCTGACTACAATACCGTGTCTGTGATTATTGTTGGTTAACTTAAAATTACATAGTTAAGTTAATTGTTGGTAGTGACTAATTATTGTTGGCAGTCAGCGTCTTAGATGACTAAGTCTGTGATTATTGTTTGTCTACACGATTGAGTATGTGAGTCTGTGTACATGACTAAGTCTGTGATTAATTTCTGCTTTTTTAATTGTTAGTTATCTGAATATGGTTAAATAAACTAATAAATCTGGTTCTATATAGAGAGTTATTTATAGTGTTTTTTTTGTAGCTCAGTGATGAAAAATTCCTTAATGGTTTGAGAGCTTTATTGTTTTTGTTATACATGAGCGGTAAGTGGCCATTAAATAAAAGTAATTAAGCCGCCACATGGTCTACCAATGAATGGTGTGTGTGTTCATCTATTTGAAATGCAGTTTGAATTAGTGCTCTATGATGAATAAACCTGACTGGTTTGAGAGCAATGTCACTTGTTGCCTTTCTCATTTCTGTATTTCAGCGGATAACATGGTCTACGTTCATTGGGTGTGTGTGTCGGTGGCATTATTACTTGTCATAACTCGATGATGAGGCCTTGTAAGCCTGAGAGTTATGTAGTCTTTCATTTTTTATTAACTGAACTATGATTACATTTAACTGTTTTGTCATAACTGTTTTGTGTATTCATTTGCTGAACTGTTTTGTGTAACATGTTCATAAACTGTTTTGCTTATCTAAAAACTGAACTTAATCTGTTTTTTTGTAACATAACCCGAACATAAACTTCATTACTGGTTTACATACCCGAACATCATTTGTTTTGCGTATTCATTTGCTGAGCTGTTTTGTGTAACATGATCATAAAATGTTTTGTTTATCTAAAAACTGAACTTTATCTGTTTTTTTTACATAACCCGAACATAAACTTCATTTCTCCTTTACATACCCGAACATAAACTGTTTTGTGTATTCATTTGCTAAACTGTTTTGTGTAACATGATCATAAACTGTTTTGTTCATCTCAAAACTGAACTTAATCTGTTTTTTTTTTAACATACCCGAACATAAACTGTTTTGCGTAACATAAATTGAACGTAAACTGTTTTGCGTAACATAAATTGAACGTAAACTATTTTGCGTAACATAAATTGAACATAAACTGTTTTGTGTAACTAAATTGAACAAAAAGTGAAGGCATTGCATCATAAACTGAAGGTTACATTGATAATTGCATTTCAAATTTCATGTCAACTTTTTTCACTTCAAAATGAGACTCTTATAATTCATTACATTTCCATTAATATGACCACCTATTTCTTAAACATTGTATCCTAATTCATTCATTAGGTATTCTATTCCTTGTGTTTTGCCTAAACCTTGCATATACTCAATGCAGCCTCTAACCAACTCTTCATTCACCATTAAATTCCTTGGTAACATACTAATGGAAGCAAGATGACCCTTCCCCATATGAGGAATTGAGAAATTATTATGACCCTTACATTTAAGAATTTCTACTATCACTGATTGTAAAGTTAAGAAAATATTGTTAAGTTTGTTAGGACTATAATCCACGAATGCTTGCATGACTTCATTTACTAATTCATCCATCGACTTTGATGCTTGATTTTGTTGTAATGATTGTAATGCTCTAAAAAACCCAAGGTCATTACAGTTCAAGTCTGGTGATTGAGCTGGCTGAAAAAGTAACTCGATATGAAAACCATCTGAATTTGCAGCCGCCATAAAGTCGGGATCGTTATTAGTAATGTGAGGCCTAGCATTGTCTTGTTGGATGTAGATATGTTTGCTTAATCCTTCTGGCCATACACTTTTAATTGTTGGTATAACTTTTTCAAGTAGAGTCTCTTTGATGACTTGCTTTGTAATTGAGTCAATGGGCTTTGTCTCCAAAGTCCCCCTTGGCCTATTTCTGCTTGCCCTCATTGCTGGTTGTTGCTTTGTAAATGGAAACATGCCTATTTTGCCGTCAAATATAAGTTCACCATTTGCTGAATAAATTGGCCTACTAACCGCACACATAAACATCACTTTTGTTAGAAATTGCTTTGATTGGCAGCTTCTATAAGGAAGCTCCTCCCCCTCCACAACATAGACTTTTTCATTGTCACTTGTAATATAGAACCACTTCTCATCCATGTGGATTATGTTGCTCATTTCTTTGAAGATTATTTCAGTCTTTGGCATATTATTGAGATCAATAACATCTTCAACTACTTGTTTAACTACTAATGACTTAAGGGAGTATAACACCCTTTGCTCCTTGTGTAAATCGGTTAGTTTTGGATGTAAAGGGCTTGAATGAGGCTTAATTAAGCCTTCTTTCACCCATGAATGGGCTGTTCCAACTGATACGCCACTTGAGCTTGCCACCCTAACTATTGTATCCCTACGAGCATATGCTAGTGATTTCATATGCTCTATATTTGGGAAAATTCTTTTCCTGTTTTTGTTGCCTATCCTACCACTTTTTACATCTAATTTTTCACCTACTAACCTTGTTCTTTTGGCAAGTCTCCATATGTCAGAAATTGTTCTATCCTTGACATTGTACCTCACGGCAGCTTCATGTATTGCACCACGAATTAGCTTCCCGTTTTCTGACTTTTGAAGCAAGAATATGACAACTTCAGTCCGCACCTCTTCCGTCATACACTTAAAAACCATGCTGTTTTATGTAATTTTTTTGTAGATAATAGTCACTTTTTATGTAATTTATGGAAACAAACTGTAATTAATTCAGGACTTTTGAACTGTATTTCTGGACAGAAACTGTATTTCTGGACAGATTAAATTCTGGAAATTTTGGACTATTTCTGTATTTTCTGATTTTTCAGGAAAAATTCTGGAAATTTGAAGGGAAAGTGTTGTTTTGTTTGTTTGTAAATGAATGATGAGTAAAGTAGGTTTATATAGACCGAAAAGTGTACATTTGGGGGGAAAATTAATCCACCTTTTGGTGGGATTTTTAAATAATTGAATTTTGGGGTGGGAAAACTTAGACTTAATCAAGTTTGTTAATCACCTCTTTTTCTTCCCTAATAAAGCTGTTTCACTTCTTTCAATTGTCCTTTTATTGCTATTTTTATTTTTTTCTTAAGACTTGTGCCAAAAACATTTTGGTAGAGTGGAGTTGAATGGAGGAAGTATACTCATATTCTTCTTAATGATTCAATTGAATAACGAATTTAGTACCCAAGCCGTTACTAATGACTAATGATTCAATTCACTAACGCTCGTTGTTTTATTATGTAAGAAGAATCTAGTTTAACTCTTTAAAATGTTTTAGACTCTAAAAAAAATACGAAAACCGTTCAAAAATTAAAGAACAAGTCTTCTCCCCGCCTACTTGCCATACCTTAGCTTACCTTAGCTTCCATTGGAGCTTCAACTCCATTATCTCTCCTTACTCTCTCCATTTTTCTTCACCTTGACCTTCTCTTCGCCATCATTATATCATTATTCTCTATCATTATCAAACTTTCTAACTAACATATTTTTAACGTTGATTTAAATCTGCAACATTTTGACTTTTTACTTTGCATTTTTTTCCTGTGCTTTCCATCAAATATTGGTATGTAATTCTTTTCTTTTTTTCTGTTTATTTTATTTTATTTATTGTGTTTTAAGATTATTTTGTTTGAATTTATGTAGCTGAATGATGATTGTAATCGATGTATTGTTTAATTATGTGATAATATGATTGTGATGAAGTTCATAGTTTGATTGAGATGGAGTTTTAGGGTTCTATATTGCTTGAATCAAAATTAGTAACTATGAAGTTTTATTGGGTCTAATGAAGCGCGTTTTTAGTTGCATTATAATAGAGGGAAGGGGGATTCGAGCCTGAGACCTATTGTACATAATTAGTAAGTGTGAAGTTGAACACACAAAAGGTTATATTTGAGATCATATAGTTAGTTTATCTTGATTTGAAGCTATTATATCTCCAAAAAAATGTTTTACTTCCAAGTTCATTGAATATGTTGGTTGTTGATGATTGAAGTGCTTCTTATAACAGAGGTAAACAAATGAATGAGACGGAGGGAGTAGAAATTAAAATGTTGTAATTCGAATCCAAGTCCTATTTCATACACCTGACTAGAGATCATGTGGAGTTCAATTTCAAATTCGCAATGATATTTGGGAAACCCATGGAATTGGAATTGGAATTGGTCAGAGCGGGTGTGGGGCGAGGTGAAATATGTATTTATGAGAAAATAGAAGTAGTGTGCACAAAATGTTAATAGGGTTTGGGACATGTCATGGGGTACGACCTTTGTAAATTTTGGAAAATGCGTTGTCCAAGCCCACTTTGTTTGCGAGGCAGGTGTTGTTGAGTCTAATGCTCTTCCCATCCATGAACAACTCTATAAGTTAGGTATCATCGTTTAGTTACTTTGCTATCAACCAGACAAATTCCCTATTTTGAATTTTGTTTTCCTGAAAATCTCATTTTCCATGCTATCTTGAAGTAGAGCTTCACCTTTAATTTGATGAACTACTTGACTGAAGTTAATAGTCTAAAATATTGGTTTCCATCTTAATTTTGGAATTGGCTGTCGTGGTCTAATCTTGATTGTTTCATCATAAATGTGGTCACTATTGCTTAAGACTTGGTCGTAATCATGTTTATAACCTTCATAAGCTGCTTCTGACGATGCAGCGTTGATGCCAGTTTTTTGAAATGTACCCCCTGTGTCTTAGGCGACAATGAACAATTCTTCTCGTTTTGTTTTACTATGCCAAATCCTAAAAATTCAAACTTGATATTGCCATATTGGTTAAATTTCTTTAGTTATTACTCTTGATATTTATGTTGTATAATAATGTATATAAGTATTTGTTTAGTATCGAGAAAAAGACGGACTCATGAATCAAAATTTCCTTCACCATAGAGGATTAGAGTCTATTGAGCTCGGAAATTTCTATAACACAATAGTATGAAATGAAGTAGAACAGCTTTGATAACTCTTTTTTCTTACTAGATAGTTAGGTAGAATTAAATGGAAAGTCTTGATTGCCTTCCAAAAGTAATCTACAAGTCACATATTGAATAAATGAAGCTCAATATTAACACATAAGCATGCATTTGTGGCTACTACTTGTCCACTGTAAGTATACGCAATGCATTAATGCATAATAGTTGATACAAACCCACTTTTTAGGTTGAATTTCTTGGCAATTCTTCTATATTAACTTCTGCTTGTACTGATAAGTGATAACTGGTTTACATCAATGCAAAAACTATGGTATAACAGTTTTACCCTTGAAAAAGACGAGTTTTTTATGTAAAACCGTGATAGAAATATTTCTCTTAGAATAACTTGTGATTCTACTGTGACACCGCTTTTCACAAGGCATGTTTGAATTGAAATGCGGAGTTACCATTTACCAATAAAAGTGCGATATTTTGAAAAATCGGTAGAGACAGCCGGAATGTCAGCATTTACATATGGGTTTTATGTAATGAGAAATAATACGACAAATTCAGAACCGGAGATTAAGATAATGTGACACACATTTTAGTAATGATTTAAATCCTAAATATTAAGACAGTCGAGTACTCGAGTGCAGAGCCTGTGGTGGTGCTTTGGATAATATTTCGGAAGCATGTAAGGAAATGTAAGGCCATGGCAAGAGTTATACTCAATCTTTCATTTGCTATCTACAGATTGCATTTCCAAAAGACTGCATTAATTGAAGGGGAAATTTCTGCTGTCAATGCTAGATCATCCTGCAATGTGGCTCATCTGTGGCCATTAAATAGTAATGTTATTTTCTGCTGGCAGATGTCTGCATCAGAAATATTGGGAATGTAGTAATGTGGGTGATATTGACGGCCGCCAGTAAATTTATGCTGTCAGCTTATTGTTAGCTGAAAAAGGTAAATTTTAAGGTTTCTACAGTTTTGTCCAAAACAAATTATGCTATGCTTTTTTTTGAAAAAATACTTCCTAATGGGGTAATTATTCGATGTTTTTTTGTCGTTGCGTGATAAATACTTACGACAAATTTAATGGTTCTCCAATCATATTTTGCTTATTTGTCTCGGAAGCTCTCGCCTATTCCTATATAAGAGCTTGGCATGTATGCGGCTTTCATATGTCAAATATTTAGAAAGGTTATTTTCTTATGACAGTAGAAACTAGAAAACAAGGAACTCTCTTGTTATTTTGTCTTGGATAGTTTACTAGACCTTTGATAGGCGCTAAGTTAACTAACTTTTAGTCATTCAAATCTCTTTGACTAGTTATATAGGTACTTAGTTAATTTCAATCTCTTTTACTTGTAATATAGGCTATGTTACGACACTTCAATTAGCTGCCGCGTCGCGTGTCTGACACCTCACATTAGACAACAAAATAGAAAAGTTTGCACAAATAGCCGTATCCGACATTCCAACACGTGTCAGACATGACACCGTGTCGTAGTAGCACAAAATATAGGGCACTTCTATTACACAAAAAAGCTGTAAATGCCGGTCCTAACTACTTTTAACATATTTTACATTTTCGAAAACTCTCGTCCAAAAGCAAATATACCGAATTCTAGTAAATTTCCATATATGTGTTTTAACTGCTGTAGATCTTGATGTTAGCACACTCACATCACTTGTATAGTTGTATACTTGTATGTGCATCAGTGCATGTTTGTATATGGGTTGAGTGGCTGGGATTGCTTTTGCTCAGCTGAGAACCCAGAAAATGAAAAATTCCCTAGAAAAGCCAAAAATGACACAAATTGAGTAGTTGGGTATCAAAATTCCTTTGTAAAGCATATTTTTACTCTGCTTATTCTTGTCAACATCCTTTGGACCATTTATATTAAGCAAACTGCCAAGCAATTAAATGACAACCTCATATTTTGTCTGGTAAATTCATCACCCACTTCTCAACTATTTTTCATGTCATTATGTCCATACATATTCTCTACATTAGCCTGTTAACAGTCCAACTATATCTTCTTTCCTTCGGGTCCCTCCGAGACTTAGTTGTATTACTGTATATGGTGTATAAGTTTTGGCAATTACTAAAAAAGTTCTGCTACTTTTCATTATTGGTTAAGATTTTTGCTTAAACAAAATTATCCAGATTCCAGACTACAGTAAGACTGCTCTTCTGCTGAGTCATTTATCCAAAAAACCTTTCCGATATCTATCCGATTCCACAAAGTTTTTTGTTTCACCATTAATTATCGGTTCATGTTAGCTAACCCGAGTTATTTAGGGCTAAGATTGCTGTTTTTGTATCCAATTCCATGAAGTGCTTGTTTCTTGGCATTACAGCCTCACACTAATAGCTTATCCCTTCTTGCTAAAGACAAAAAGGTGATTTTCTGAGGCCAAGTGTTTCCCTGCTGGAAAGGCTTCATTGATAGAAAAAAGAACTAAAAAAATATCGGTTGGTCTTGTTTCAGACGGACCATTTTGGTCTGAAGCAATAAGACTGAATTTTGTAACCACTTTACAGTTAGATGTAACCACTATTGAAAACAAGTTGATATAAGTTGCGGTTACATTTGATCAAAAAGTGGCAACATAATCCCGTCTTATTTTTCATACGAAAATGGTCCGTCTGAAATAAGTATTTGCGAAAAAATATATATCGAAAGTCTGTCTGTCTGTCTGTCCATTTTTTTTACTGTATATATACTTCCAACAGAATTATTATCTATATTGTTGAACTCTTCAACATCAGAAATTTCTGATAATTTTTGAGAAAAGAAAGGCCACTTGTTATTGGTGGATAATATACCCTTTAGTTTGTAAGAGTTGGACATTCACTTATCTGAAGGAATTGGATAACTTTCTAATATTATCTTCTCCTAGGAGTCCTGAACACAAAAGATGCTTATTTGACAGTCTGACAACTTTGCAGATTGAGAGTTCCGAGTGTAGTTGTTCGCGGGCCAAATGGGTTGATGAATTGGCTTCAAAGTATGATATTCAGGGAAAATGGAAGATTGGTTACAGTTGTATTTGTATCATAGAAGGGGAGCTTGCTATGCTAGTTGAGCGGAAGCACTATACTTTTCTGTCAATTCTATCTACATGATAAGGTTAGGCTTGGTTGTTGCCGCTTCTATTGCAGCCTACACTGTTAGGCAAATTAACGTTGGAAGGTCGAAGCCATCACCGCCTGCAACAAACCCTGAAGGTATTTTATTACTCCTAATAGATTTTTTGCCAAGATTTTGAGCTAGATAATCGTACTATAGGAAGATGTGGGAATTTATGGCTATGGAGTGTGCTTCTGAAATTTAAAAGTTTTGAAAAATTATTTCGGCTTATGATGTAATATTTCTTCCTTATGTGTGTGGCAGATACCCGTTTCGCAGGCCCTTTTAAATGAATGACTATTAGTGAATGAATTTGTTTTTGTATATATCTCAAGAGTAACATTCGTTGATTTTTTTTTTTTGCTGTGACCATTCTGTCGTTTCTGAGTTACGTTGTTTAACTTGATGCAACTTTGGAATATAGAAAATGGAGAAGAAAGTGTTGAAGAAAACCAAGTTGAAGAATGGGATTTGGAGAAACTCGACTCTTCTACTGATATCGACCAAGAGGAGGTATTGTTGCAGTATCCTGAAAATACTTTCTGTAGTTTATTATTTGCATTCTGTTTAGAGAACCAAAAAGAACACAACTAGTATTTTTTTTTAATTGCAGGAACAAGAAGAAAAAGAAGAAGTTAAATTAATAAGTGGGGAAATAAACGCTCCTAATGTAAATACCTTCGATATTGGAGAGGATGAGTTTGAAGAACTCTTATCAGGGCAGCTTGGATTTCCATTACCAGATGACGCACTAGATGAAGCGAAAAGCTCCATGGCTGATCGTCAGAGAGCTTACGATGAGGAAATGGCTAAAAATGCGAGTGAACTGGAAAGATTACGAGACTTAGTTAAGGAGATGGAAGAGAGGGAAGTGAGGCTGGAAGGGGAATTGCTGGAATATTATGGTTTAAAAGAGCAGGAGTCTGGTTTAGTGGAACTCCAAAAGCAACTAAAGATCAAGACCGTCGAGATCGACATGCTAAAAGTTACCGTTAATTCACTGCAAGCCGAAAGGAAAAAGCTTTTAGAAGAAGTTGAGATGGGAGGTTCTGTCAAGAAGGAGCTCGAGGTAGCCAGGAAGAAAATTAAAGAGCTTCAGAGGCAAATTCAGTTAGAAGCAAATCAAACAAAGGGGCAACTTTTGTTGCTTAAACAGCAAGTTAGTAGTTTGCAGACGAAGGAGGAGGATGCTTATAAGAAAGATTCTGATGTTGACAAAAAACTTAAAGCTGTTAAGCAATTAGAGATGGAAATTGCGGAGCTTAAACGGAAAAACATTGAGCTGCAGTATGAGAAGAGGGAGTTGTCTGTTCAACTGGCTGCTGCTGAGGGCAAAGCAAGCGCACTTTCCGACATGACCGAGGTTATAATTCTATATTTCTCGTTGTTCTCAAACCACTCCTCCCCTTTCCCTACAGAAGTAAAGAGTTCCTTTTTTTTTCTCAGCTTTAGGATATACTGTACAATTTCTGGGAGTAACGAGAGCTATGAGGTTGGTTTTGATGCCATCAATTTTTAAACCTTGATCATAGATATCATTAGTCAATGACTTTACTAACTAAGTTTGCTGACATCTGCTTGGCTTTGCGATATATTGGACTAAAGCAAAATGTCTTTTAAAATCATTTGCACCTATTTTTGTGCAGGATAGTTGATATTCTTGATAATTTTCCTTGTTTTCAGTTAAAAGGTTAATGGTAAATAACATCTTTTTTACTGCAGATGAAAATGCCTCTTACTTTTGACCCCCATCATTTACCACTTACATGTATATATATTGCTTTAAACACACTATGTTCAGTAGTATTATAATGCAGGCCTCTTGATGAAAGGAAAGACGAGTAGGTACCGTCACTTTTTTAACATGTACAATTTACTGTCTTGCAGACTGAAATGGTTGCCAAGGTTAGGGAAGAGGTGAACGAGCTAAAGTATGCAAATGAAGACTTGCAAAAGCAAGTTGAAGGACTTCAGATGAATAGGTTTAGTGAAGTTGAAGAGCTGGTCTACTTACGATGGGTGAATGCTTGCTTAAGATTTGAACTTCGAAACTACCAGACACCTGCAGGGAAGATGTCAGCTCGTGAGCTGAACAAAAACTTAAGCCCGAGATCACAAGAGAGAGCGAAACAGCTATTACTAGAATACGCAGGGTCTGAACGTGGACAAGGGGACACTGATCTCGAAAGCAACTTCTCTCAGCCATCTTCACCCGGAAGTGAAGATTTTGACAACGCGTCAATGGATAGCTCGTTTAGTAGATATAGTAGCATTAGCAAGAAACCAAGCATAATGCAAAAGCTAAAGAAATGGGGCAAAAGCAAGGATGACTCATCAAGTGCCCTTTCGTCACCAGCTAGATCTTTTGCAGGTGGGTCCCCAAGGAGTAGAAGTAGCATAAGTCAAAGGCAAAGAGGACCGTTGGAATCGTTGATGCTCAGAAACGCAAGTGACAGTGTTGCTATTACCTCATTTGGAAAGGCTGAACAGGATTTGAATGGAGATTCTGAAAACCCTAATCTCCCTAATATAAAAACAGGGGTTGCTTCCAGTGACACGCTAAATTCAGTTGCATCGTCATTTCAGTTGATGTCTAAATCGGTTGAAGGAGCACCTGATGAAAAGTATCCTGTGTATAAAGATAGGCATAAGATGGCATTAGAGAGGGAAAAACAGATTAAGGAAAAGGCGGAGCAGGCTAGAGTAGAAAAGTTTGCAGACAAGCCAATTTCCATACCTTCCAAAGCTTTACCTCCTAGGCTTTCTCAAATAAAGGAGAAGGTTCCTGTCTCTATTGACGCTAGCGCTAGCGATCAATCTGCCAGTGACATTAAGATGGTAGATTCTACGGCTGTGACCAAAATGAAACTTGCCCAAATTGAGAAAAGACCTCCCAGAGTTCCACGGCCCCCACCAAGAGGGTCTGGAGGGACCGCCACTAGTGCACCTAGTAAAGTACCTGGTGGAGCACCATCAGGAGGCCCACCACCACCACCTCCACCTCCCCGTCCCCCAGGTGGAGGTCCTCCTGGTGCACCACCCCCACCTCCCCCACCTGGAGGGTTATCAAGAGGAGCAGGAAATAATGACAAGGTTCATCGGGCTCCTGAAGTAGTTGAATTTTATCAGAGTTTGATGAAGCGTGAAGCAAAGAAAGATACGACTACCTTGATATCATCAACAGCTACTACGGCTGACGCAAGAAACAATATGATTGGCGAGATTGAGAACAGATCAACTTTCCTCTTAGCAGTATGTCCAGAATTTTTTTTCGTGTGGTTATACATCTTTGATATGTACTAGGAGTTCGCCTATTCATGTTTTCTCAACTGATAAAGCCATAATTTGGATTTGGTGGAACTAGGTGAAAGCTGATGTGGAAACTCAAGGTGATTTTGTTCAGTCACTTGCCGCTGAAGTTCGTGCAGCTACTTTCACCGACATTGAAGATCTTGTTGCATTTGTGAACTGGCTAGATGAAGAACTTTCTTTCTTGGTAAGGATTTCTTGACTCGTCTGTTAAACATGATACAGTAGGGTTTTATACTTGTACAGCTAAAACAAAGTTCAGTATTTATTTCAAGTAGTAAGTTACTGTATAGGAGTACTCCCATTAACTGCGTGGCTCCTTATTTACCAAGAAATAACTATTTTTAGCAAAAAGGGAGCCGTCGGGGTTTTTCAAATTCTGACGGGTTTAGAACCCAGTATGTTATGAGGACCACAAGTTAATGAACTTACCAAATAAATTCTGCAAGATATGACTAGTTCAATAGAGCAAGATTACCAACCTGCGTCCAAAGAATACGCCTTATTTGTGGTAAAAAAACTAAGGATACCGTTTTCCTCAGACCTTTGATTGAAACTCGAAGTCTATTTAAGTGGTAGGTTGTTCATTGCTTTCATCTCCCATGTTTAATCGCGTATCCATCGGTTTAAGTTGCACATGGGTGACGAGCAATTTTCAGTCACATAAATGAGCAGATTAGAATGATGAGATGTACAGTATGTAATTGTTTGGAAGTCTAATTTTTTACTTTCCTCCTGATAAGGTTGATGAAAGGGCAGTTCTGAAACATTTCGACTGGCCTGAGGGTAAAGCAGATGCATTAAGAGAGGCTTCATTTGAATACCAAGATCTGATGAAATTAGAGAAACAAGTTACAACTTTCCAAGACGACCCAAGCGTTCCCTGTGAAAAGGCTCTCAAAAAGATGTACTCCTTACTTGAAAAGTAAGTACAAATATTTTATCTTGCCTTTTTATATATATTAGGAAGCCTTAATTCAGAAGAAACAATCTGTTGGCATCCACAAGTTTTCACCCTCTAACCTCGAATATCCATCAAATGTCATTATCTAGGGTCGAACAAAGTGTTTATGCACTATTGCGTACAAGAGACATGGCTATGTCACGGTATAAGGACTTCGGTATTCCTGTGAACTGGTTGATGGATGCAGGAGTCGTTGGCAAGGTAATCTTCCACAAATATAAATGAAATTTGATTTTAATATTGTTGGCGTTTATTTGGTTGTTCTTCATGTAAAAGTATAATCAATAATGATGTGTATTAACAAATCCCGGTGTTCTGGCTTCAGATCAAGCTCTCATCAGTACAATTGGCAAAGAAATACATGAAGCGTGTAGCAGCTGAACTTGATGTATTAACAGGGCCAGAGAAAGAACCCAACAGAGAATTTCTGCTCCTACAAGGCATTCGGTTTGCTTTCCGCGTACATCAAGTAATCTTCCAGCTTTTTTGTAAATAAACCTATGCAGAGTTTATTCTGAAATTAAGTTATGAATTTTATGATATCTTAATACCAGTGAAAGCTGAAAATTATGTCGAAGTTCTGGCTGAGTTTTCATGATTTAATTGACTAAATATCTTCCTTGTTGCAGTTTGCTGGTGGTTTCGATGCTGAAAGTATGAAGACATTTGAAGATTTAAGAAGCCGAGTACAGTCACAATCGAGTGAAGATAACAAGGCGGAAATGTAAGAGCAAATTGCTAAACTGATTGCGCTTCATATATTGTTCAGTGGCTATCAGTTATTGCAATCTTTATTACGGCTCATCTGGGAACATTCTCTCTGTGTTTCCAACACAAGGGTGAGGCTGCGTAGAGTAGCCGTAGACCGGTTTCCTACATAGTCTTAATCTGCCATAAGCAAGAGCTGTCGAAACACGTGTATACTTATTATTTTAGTTCTCTAATACACGCCTCACACCCCCATCCGAAAACAACGATAGTATACAACTCACCCTTCTTGTACATCTTTCATTATTTATGAACAACAGGCATTTATGGGTCATTTTGTGTAACAAGTGCTTATATGAGGTGAAAATGTTTTTTTTTTGACAGCGGTAAAAAGGTGTAACTATCAGCATAAGTGTTTGACAATAATTCAGTGAAATTTCTTAGTCAGAAATCTTGCTTTCAGTCATCTTTACTTAGGAGTTTCATTTACTGCATGATACATTCAGAATTGCACTTCTATTCTCTTGAACCATGCTCAAATCATGTTCACCAATAATTTTATAGGAACTAATAATTTTATAGAAATTAAATAATTAAAACCCATTATATTTTTATAGAAATTCAGTAATGAAATTTATGTATCATAAATGTACAAATTGTAAACGCACAGTTCTTCATATCATTAAAACAACAATTGGTCGTGCTTCAGAGTTCAGACCATCTTAACCTAAAACCGCGCAAGTTGTCTTAAGTTAACACGAAACTAACGTGAATTAATCAGAATCTTGTGAATGCAATGCTATTTGAAGGCAGAACTTCTCCAAACTAAAACAAATGTACGTAGTATTAAGTATTAACGAGCAGTAATTATTGTTTTATCTGTGTAAAGGGAGCCACAATCACAACAACAAATAGGATGCTGACGAGATTTTAACTAGGGTCATGAGTATCACTATATCACTCTTATGACTTTATCAATTAAATTAGCTATCAAAAGATTTTGTGCTAAAGAAAATTACTCGTAGCATTTCGTTAAATCTTTTATTATAACTTGGGAAAAGAATTTATACTCGTAATATATACTCCTATTCAATATCAAGTCACCACAAATATCTTTACCTTGTCGCTAAGTTAAAAGTACTAAATGCATGCCATTTCACATTTTGGTCCTTCTCAACAAATCAGATCGACATTTTCACCTTAGCAATTCAATTACCAGAATAAAAGAAGTACCACCTCCGTCCCAATAGATAATTATCTATTTGATTTTTTATGAGGGATTTTTTGAAATAAAGATCGTTAACTATTAATTGGGACGGAGGAAATACCAAAATTACACGTGGTCGTCAAAACGTGACAACATCATACTTTCGAGACTACTTTTTTAAACAAAAATAACGAATGTACTTGGTAAAAAAAATCCAAAAAAAATGTCTATTTTACCAATAATAATATTCCAATAATTACTGTAATTAATTTAAATCAATGCTAGAAAGACTTGGAATAGGAATAGAAAAACTCTCTTGATTAACCACACTACTAATTCTTGGAGATCTTGGAATTTCAGAAGTACGATTACCATTATTATCATAATGAATTACTCCTGAATATTCAAGTGGTTGACATTTTTCACCCATTAAAATATTCTTTTGCCATAAAACACCTTCACCAAATGTGTCTTTAGCCTCTTTAATCATTTCTTCTTCTTCCTTTGCCTCATTACTTTTCTTGTTACTCTTTATGCTTATGTTGCTTAAAGTCGATAATAGTCTTTTAGGCGTCGACAAGGCCGATTTTGGCATCTTGTTAAGATTCACGGGTGAATCTTTCGGGGTTTTCATGTCGAATAAATTGTTATGGTCGTTGTTGGTTGGGGTTTTTGGTGAATTAGTCACGCGTTTTGCACATAGCGCGACTAGGGCAAAAATTGAGATGAATACGCCTACGGCTAAGGGTGCACATTGGATATGGTCCGTGCCATGGGTAGGAAATGCGCGGACCATTGTAAATGTAAGCAAAGGCGTGTTTTGTTGTTAGATATATTATTCTGACGACAGTTACCCAGCTATGGTAGATGGGTATTATATACGTATTGTAATTGTATGAAATATGAAGACTATTTTATGATAATAACCCGCCTATATATGGGTGGAGACGTATTTGTGATTATATGAATTGGGTTATAGATGAAAGGAGAATTTTGTTGGCAAGTTTATTAGTTTTTCATGTGTGAGATGATTATGAAATGACTTTAATTTGATCATTTTATATATGAATAAGACGAGTGCTAAAAGGCCGACATAGTTGATAGTTCGGTATGTGTTCGTTAAGCTTTAAGCATGCATGAAACTCGGTCAACATAACGGTTATTATAAACTCCAACATGTTTGATTGTATAGTATATAAATAGAAATAGTGACGTAAACCAGTAAGTTATCATATAAAATAGCTAAATGACGGTCCAAAAATAAAATAAGTAAACTACTCACTATATACAGCAGGTTAGTCTATTCATGAGCACTTATAATTAACTGACAAGGGGTTGTTTTAGTTTAACAAGAGGTCTCGTGTTCGAACCCTGAGAATGCAGTAATATTAAAACTCATGAGAGAGAGTTTTACCGTCCTAGTGATCTTACCCGGCTCGAATTTGGATTAAACAACATGGTCTATACCAAAAAAAATATAGCCATTATTAATAAGTTTAACTAGGAATATCGCGTACTAAATTTACAAGTGACTATTTATTTTAAGATTACATTTTGTTTTGAAATATAAAATGAGCGATAATTTTTTATATCAAATTTATTAACAAAAAAAACAAAATATAAAGGAATTTAGATTCTTAAAAAAGATTATTTGGCTATGAGTCGGGTCGAGTTTAATCGGGTTAAAACGGGTTACATGTCGGTTCAGTTCGGTTTGGGTCAGGTCGGGTTTGTGGGTGAATCGGGTTTTGGGTCGGGTCGGGTCGAGTCACAAGTTGGTTCGGGTCACATCACTTCAGGTTCTATCGGTTTATCGGTTAACCTTCGGGTCGGTTATTCAGGTTGGTTTCTGTTCAACAAATTTACGGGTTCTATCAAGTCGATTTTCGGATAAGTCAGGTCAGTTCTTCGGGTCGGGTCACCTTTTACCAGCTCTACCCACTAGTTGGTATGAGTAAATAAATGCATTAAAAGAAGTATAGACGTAGTATATGAGACGTGCATGGCATAACATGGGCACATACATACAAATAATACACTTAATTCCAACCTATACGTTGGTGGTTGTACAATAATCACGATAATGAACAAATTGCCGTCTATTTTTCCATGGTCGGTTTACTTACAAGTTACAACTTCATGGAAATTCAAAAACCACTATAATAGTAGCTACGTGATTCCATGTAAGTCATCTTAATTAATTGCAAATAATATTGATGGAAAATAATAAGGTATATTAATTGACAATAATTCTCAAATTTTACTATTGGTTCATTTTTTTACGTATTTATTACATGGGTGTTGAACTGTCGATCTCAGTCATTTTATTACGTTTACGCGTGTGGGCGGGGATATAATTTTTGATGCACATAATTACTTATCTACCTTTAATCTTCCTATGTGAATGTGATACTTCTTTGTCTCTTATTTCTATATTTCTAAAATCACTTCCTCTCTCAATCCTAATTAACCATGGTCTTATACGCGAAAAACAAACGTAAAAAGTATAAATAAACAAGAAAATGAAGTTTTATTTGTTATTGTTAAGTTTTGTTATTGGTCTTGCATTGCACTCATACGTAGGAGAAAGTCAAGTTTATAAATTTAAGGAGATTTTATTTCAAAGTCAATTATTTATAATAGAAACTGGAGAGTAATAACTCCTTAATTTATACTCCCTCCGTCCCGATCATTTGTTTACCATTTTCATATTAGAGTGTCTCATTTATTTGTTTATCTTTCTATAATAAAAAGATAATCTATGAGTAATATGATCACCCAATGAGACTATATATATATTGTCCACTTGTTCTCCACAAACTACAACCACAAATAGTCCTCTCCAATTTTCTTAATAATTGTGCCAAAAGCAAAGGTATTAAATGACTGGGACGGAGGGAGTACTTTGTACGTAGTATATTAAACATTTCAAGACGAGATAGACAAGATATACCTAAGATTTTTTCAACGTGGATATGCATTTGGCTCTCTTGCTCTATAAAAAATTTTGCTAACCATCTTCTAATTTATGTCATCTATGACGCAGGGCACCTTAATATATTATTGCATCATGTTGTTGATCGACCTATTGTATTTCGAAGGCATATTTGTTATTTTTGATATAGTCAATTAATTAATAAGTAATAACAATTGAATATATAAGTAATACAAATAACATGGGCACATACAAATACAAATATAGTAGGTCTTGCTTGCGACGGATCGGATCTTGCGACGGGTATTTTGTGAGAGGAAATGGGTAGAGGGGACAAGGTGGGCACCCCCCATGTGCTTCTCCACTCACCCTTGATGGGTATTTTGTGAGAGAATATGGTATCCGTCTTAAGCTTGCGACGGATAGTGTCCGTCACAAATGAGAATTTGTGATACAAATAATACAGTTAATTACAACCTATACGTTGGTGGTTGTACAATTATCACGAAAATGACCAATTTGCCGTTTATTTTTCCGTGGTCGGTTTACTTACAAATTCATGGAATTTCAAAACACACTGTAATAGTAGCTACGTAATTCCATGTAAGTCATCTTAATTTCAAATATTATTGATGGAAAATAATAAATACCGGAAAAAATATTATTAATTTCCGAATATCGCTGAAAACCGCTGATTTTCAAGGTTATTATCCACGTTTTTCAGGAAAACTGGGTCTTGAAATAAAATGTCTCTAAATTCGCACTGTAATATCTCTAAGACATACTCCGTATAATAATGACTCAGGATAACAAAATTGGCATCTGATTTGAAATAAAGATAGTTTGGAGACCTTAAAACAACTTTTCTGACCATGTCTCTATTAGAGAAAACATGTAGTAATAATCTCCGTTTTTACGTTGTTTAAAGAGGGATAATAAAAACCAATTACTATTTATAAACGTAACGAGTCTATAAACATCTTTAGGGAAAAAATATTTTTGGTTTCCGAATATCGCTGAAAACCGCTAATTTTAAAGGTTATTATCCACGGTTTTTGGGACATCTGAGCCTTGAAATAAAATGTCTATAATTCGCACTATAATATCTCTAAGATATATAATAATGACTCAGGATAAGGAAATTGGCATCTGATTTGAAATAGAGAAAATTTGGAGACTTTAGGACCACTTTTCAGACCTTGTATGTATTAGAGAAAACAAGTAATAATCTCCGTTTTTTCGTTATTTAAAGAGGAAAACTAACATCCAATTTCTATTTATAGACGTAACGGGTCTATAAATACCTTTAGGGAAAAAATATTTTTAAATTCCGAATATCGCTGAAAACCGCTAATTTTAAAGGTTAATATCCACGGTTTTCGGGACAACTGGGCCTTAAAATAAAATGTCTCTAAATACGCACTGTAATATCTTTAAGACATATAATAATAACTCAGAATAACGAAATTGACATCTGATATGAAATACACATATTTTTGAGACATTAAGACTACTTTTCAGACCTTGTTTGTATCAGCGTAAACAAGAAGTATTCTCTGTTTTTACGTTGTTTAAAGAGGCATACTAACATCCAATTGTTATTTATAAACGTAACGGGTCTATAAATACCTTTAATAAAAAAATATTTTTGGTTTCCGAATATCGCTGAAAACCGCTGATTTTGAAGGTTATTATTCACAGTTTTCAGGACAACTGAGCTTTGAAATAAAATGTCTCTAAATTCGAAATGTAATATCTATAAGACATATAATGATTCAGGATAACGATATTTGCATTTGTTTTGAAATAAAGATAGTTTGGAGATCTTACGACTACTTTTCAGACATTGTGTGAATTAGAGAAAACTAGTAGTATTCTCCTTTACGTTGTTTAAAGAGGGATACTAACATCCAATTGCTATTCATAGACGTAACGGGTATATAAATACCTTTAGGGAAACAATATTTTTTGTTTCCGAACATCGCTGAAAACCGCTGATTTCAAGGTTATTATCCACGCTTTTCGGGATAACTAGGCCTTGAAATAAAATGTCTCTAAATTCGCTCTGTAATATCTCAAAGACATATAATAATGACTCATGATAACGAAATTGGCATCTGATTTGAAATAAAGATAATTTGGAGAACTTAAGACCACTTTTCAGACCTTTTATGTATTAGATGAAACAAGTAGTAATCTCCGTTTTTACGTTGTTTAAAGAAGGGTACTAACATCCAATTGTTATTTATAGACGTAACGGGTCTATAAATACCTTTAGGGAATTGAAAAAATATTTTTGGATTCAGAATATCGCCGAAAACCGCTGATTTTATTGGTTATTATCCACGGTTTTCGGCACAACTGGGCCTTGAAATAAAATGTCTCTAAATTCGCACTATAATATCTCTAAGACATATAGTAATGACTCAGGATAATGAAATTGGCATCTGATTTGAAATACAGATAGTTTTGAGACAATAAGACTACTTTTCAGACCTTGTTTGTATCAGATGAAACAAAAAGTATTCTCTGTTTTTACGTTGTTTAAAGAGGGATACTAACAATTAATTGCTATTTATAAACGTAACGGGTCTATAAATACCTTTAATAAAAAATATATTTGGTTTTCGAATATCGCTGAAACCGATGATTTTGAAGATTATTATCCACAGTTTTCAGTACAACTGGGCCTTGAAATAAAATGTCTCTAAATTCTAAATGTAATATCTCCAAGACGTATAATAATGACCAGGATAACGATATTTGCATCTGTTTTGAAATAAAGATAGTTTGGAGATCTTAGGACTACTTTTTAGACATTGTGTGAATTAGAGAAACTAGTAGTATTCTCCTTTACGTTGTTTAAAGAGAGATACTAACATACAATTGTTATTCATAGACGTAACGGGTCTATAAATACCTTTAGGGAAACAATATTTTTGGTTTCCGAATATCGCTGAAAACCGCTGATTTCAAGGTTATTATCCACGCTTTTCGGGATAACTGGGTCTTGAAATGAAATGTCTCTAAATTCGCTCTGTAATATCTCAAAGACATATAATAATGACTCATGATAACGAAATTGGCATCTGATTTGAAATAAAGATAGTTTGGAGAACTTAAGACCACTTTTCAGACCTTGTATGTATTAGAAGAAACAAGTAGTATTCCTCGTTTTTACGTTGTTTAAAGAGGGATACTAACATCCAATTGCTATTTATAAACGTAACGGGTCTAAAAATACCTTTAGGGAAAAAATATTTTTTGTTTCCGAATATCGATGAAAACCGATGATTTTCAAGGTTATTATCCAGAGTTTTCAAGACAACTGAGCCTTGAAATAAAATGTCTCTAAATTCGAAATGTAATATCTCTAAGACATATAATAATGACTCAGGATAACGATATTTGCATCTGTTTTGAAATAAAGATAGATTGGAGATCTTATGACCACTTTTCATACATTGTGTGAATTAGAGGAAACTAGTAGTATTCTCCGTTTTTACGTTGTTTAAAGAGGGATACTAACATCCAATTGCTATTCTAGACGTAACGGCTCTATAAATACCTTTAGGGAAACAATATTTTTGGTTTCCGAATATCGCTGAAAACCGCTGATTTTCATGGTTATTATCTACGATTTTCGGGATAACTTGGCTTTGAAATAAAATGTCTATAAATTCGCTCTGTAATATCTCAAAGACATATAATAATGACTCATGATAACGAAATTGGCATTTGATTTGAAATAAAGATTGTTTGGAGACCTTAAGACCACTTTTCAGACATTGTAAGTAGACCTGGCAAACGGGTCAACCGGGTCGGGTTCGGGTCGGGTCACTTCGGGTCGGGTCAATTCGGGTCTCTCGTTGATTTCGGGTTAATTCGAGTCGGATCGGGTCATTTCGGGTTTCGGGTTTGTTTCGGGTTTGTTGTCGGGTCCGTTTCGGGTCAATCGGGTCGGGTTATTTCGGGTCGTGTCATTTTCAGGTCAAAGAATAAGAGACAAAATGCCATTTTAAGCCTTTTCGGTTCAATTAAAGTTATGTTTTGTCGGGTCATTTTCGGGTTGAGTGGTTTTGGATCGGGTTATTTTCGGGTCGGGTCAGTTACGGGTCAAGAAAGATCGGGTCATGTTCGGGTCGGGTCGGGTCCAATCGGGTTTCGGGTCACATTTGGGTGTTGTAGTTCGGGTCAATTTCGGGTCACGGGTCGGGTCATTCGGGTCGGGTCAATCGGGTCGGGTTGCTTTTGCAAGGTCTAATTGTAAGTATTAGAAGAAACAAGTAGTATTCTCCGTTTTCACGTTGTTTAAAGAGGGGTACTAACATCCAATTGTTATTTATAGACGTAACAGGTCTATAAATACCTTTAGGGAATTCAAAAAATATTTTTGGATTCCGAATATCGCCGAAAACCGCTGATTTTATAGGTTACTAGATTTCATGCCCGTGCGATGCACGGGTCTACGTTAATGTCATTTTCATAATTTTATTATAACAATTAACTTGTAAAAATAAACTTTTGAAATTTTAAGACTATAATATACGAAATAATATTAATATATTGATTCAACTTCTATTTTAAACGTATTTTACCAATAAATTTGGCAGGAATCAAGTTATATTTGATCTATATGACTCGAAAAATGATCTAAGGTACCTAAGAATTAAGCTCTCTAAGACAATTCTTAAGAGAATCAAAAGATTTTGGGTTGATCACCCTACGGCCTACCTTATGGTAATTGCCCGATATGGGGCAATTCTACTATTTATAGGTATTAGTATCTTCACCACACTTACATTATTTTTCAAGGTGAGATATATAACATACTAAGAATTACACTAAGTATGTACAAATAATATGATATTTTATACTATAATGATAACATTTTTTTTACTATGAATCTTATAATTAGATTATTTTCATAATTAATACAAAATTTTAAGAGTTCTTGAAAACAATATTTGAGAGAGTTAAACGATTTTGAATTGATATCTAATTCCAAGGACGACTCTTATGTATAATCGCATGATCACTCCAGCTTGTGATATTTCTCCGATGGGAGAATACCTCTATTTATACATAGTATATTCACCACACTTACATTATTTTTCAATGTGGGACAAATAACATATTTAGTTGTACACCATTAAAATTATTATTTATGATATTTTCTTAAATTTTTATTTATGATATTTTCCTTAATTAATTTGATGATGTAAATTTCATTAAGGCGGGGATAATAATACAAACCTTTAAGAGTTCTATAAGATAATACTTAGGAGATTCAAAAGATTTTGGGTGAATATCTAACTTTAAAAGATGACTCATTTTCACAATATTTTTGTTGTGAAATAAAATGTAAAAGGTTTTAGATAAAACTATAAGCATCACTTGAATATAATATAGGAAATGTATATTGAGATAAATAAAAGATTTTTCACTTTATTTTTTTATGATACCTTCCTAAATTCATTTTTGATAATGTAGGTTTCACTAATGTGGATACAAACTTTTAAGAGCTCTCTAAGACAATATCTAAGAGACTCAAAAGATTTGGGTTGATATCTAAGTTCTAATGATGACTTCTATTTATAATTATAGGATCACCTCACCTTAGGATAATTTTACGATGTGAGACAATTATATTATTTATACGTAGCATATTTACCATACTTGTATTATATTTCAATGTGGGACAAATAACTTATTAAGTAGTACACCATCAAAATTATTACTTATATAATACTTTCCTAAATTTCCTAAATTAAGTTTGATGGTTTAAATTTCATTATTGTGAAGATAAAATACAAACTTTTAAGAGTTTCATTAAGACAATACTTAAGAGATTAAAATGACTCCAATTTATAATCATATTTTTTATCACTCCACCTCATGATATTTTTTGACATAGGATAATTTTACAATTTACACTTAGTATATATATTTATCAGAAATACATTATTTTTCAATGTGAGACTAATAACACATTAAGTAGTTTATCATCAAAATTATTATTTATGATACTTTTCTAAATTAATTTTTAATAATGTAAATTTCACTATTGTGACGATTAAATACAAATTTTTAGAACTCTTCAACACAATACTTAAGATCATACTTAAAAAGTTATGGGTTTATACCTAAGTTCAAGGATGACTACTATTTATAATCATAGAATCACCATATGTTATAGTAATTTTTTGAGGTGAGACAATTTACTATTTATATGTAATATATTCACCATACATACATAATTCTTTAATGTGGGACTAATAAAAAACTAAATAGTACACCATCTTTTTCTATATTAGAATAATAAAAGAATATTTTAAAGGTCACTTATTATATTTTAAAAGTCTTTTATTAACAATATAAAAAAGATGATCATATTTATGATCACTCCACCTTATGATAATTTTTCAATGTGGGACAATTTTACCATAGCTACATTGTTTTTCAAATAACACATTAAATAATTTATCATCAAAATTATTATTTATGATAATTTTCTAAATTAATATCTAATGATGTAAATTTAACTATAATTTAGATTATAATACAAAATTTTAAGAGCTCTTTAAGACAATATGTAAGAGTCTCAAAAGATTTTGGGTTGAAACTTTATTTCCAAATATGATTCCTATTTGTAATTATAAGATCACCCACTTTATGATAATTTTCTGATGTGGGATAATTCTACTATTTATAAGTAATATATTCACCATACCTACATTATTTTTCAATGTGGGAAAATACCATACTAAAAAATACACCGAGTATGTGCAAATAAATAGTATGAGTTTTTATACTTTCGAGGTTTTTTTACCACGAATGTAACTATATTATCTTCATAATTTTTGTAATGATACTTAAATTTTTTTTAATAATACTTTTCTAAATTAGTTTTTGATGATGTAAATTTAACAATTGTGGAGATAATAATACACAAACTTTTAAGAGATTTCTAAGACAATACTTAAGACTCTTCAAAAATTTCACTTTGATATATAAGGTCAAAGGATGATTCCTATATATAATTATAGAAAATTTTACTTTGATATATAAGGTCAAAGGATGATTCCTATATATAATTATAGGATCACCTACCTTATGTTAATTTTACGATGTCGGACAATTTTACTATTTATACATAGTATATTCATCACATTTACAAACTTTTAAGAGATCTCTAAGACAATTTTTAAGAGATTCGAAAAAATTTGGGTTAATAGCTAAGATTTAAGGACGACACCTATTTATAATCATAGGATTAGCCACTTTATGTTATTTTTTCGATGTGGGATAATTCTACAATTTATACGTAAATGTTTACCACATCTACATTATTTTTCAATGTGAGAAAAATAATATATTAAGTAGTACACCATCTTTTTTCTTTAAAATATATATTTCTATTATTTTTATTTTATATAATAATTAAAAGATTATCCACTTAATTTTTTATATCCAAAGTATTATTTATGAAACTTTCCTAAATTAATTTTTTATGATGTAAATTTCACTATTGTAAAAATAATAATACAAACTTGTAAGAGATCTCTAAGACAATACTTAAAGAGACTCAAAAGTTTTTGGGTGAATACATAAGTTCCAATTATGACTCATATTTATAATCATAGGATCACCATATCTTAAGGTAAATTTTTGATGTGAGACAATTCTACTTTTTATATGTAGTATATTCACCACACCTACGTTATTTTTCAATGTGGGACAAATAACATACTAAGTACTACATCATATTTTTCTATAAATTAATTATTTCTTGAATGCTACTAAACCATTTTACTAATATTAGAATAATAAAAAATATTTTAAAAGTCATTTATTTAATTTTCATACACTTAGGTTATAGTTATATGATCTTATAAATGATATGGTAGTAAAAAATACAAAATTTTTACTCTTATGAAAGCATTTTTCGTTAAGAATCCAAATATATAAGTTTCGAAATGTTTTGCATTATAACTTTTTTGTCAGATTGATAATCAATTTTTGCTTACGTAAATAATAGTTGTGATATTAAAAATATTACGTAGTATCTTTTTCGTAATCTTGGAAGATCTTAAAATATATTTTCCAAAAATTGAAAAAGATGATGTTGACCAATAGAATTGCTCGAAAAAAGCCTCTTTTATATATATATATTGATTATCCACGGTTTTCGGGACAACTAGGCCTTGAAATAAAATATCTCTAAATTCGCACTGTAATATCTCTAAGACATATAATAATGACTCAGGATAATGAAATTGACATCTGTTTTGAAATACAGATATTTTTGAGACATTAAGACTACTTTTCAGACCTTGTTTGTATAAGTGGAAACAAGAAGTATTCTCCGTTTTTACGTTGTTTAAAGAGGGATACTAACATCTAATTGTTATTTATAAACGTAACGGGTCTATAAATACCTATAATAAAAAATATTTTTGGTTTCCGAATATCACTGAAAATAGTTGATTTTTAAGGTTATTATCCACGATTTTCAGGACAACTGGTTCTTGAAATAAAATGTCTCTAACGAAATATAATATCTCTAAGCTATATAATAATGACTCGGGATAACGATATTTGCATCTGTTTTGAAATAAAGACAGTTTGGAGACCTTAGGACCACTTTCCAGACATTGTGTGAATTAGAGGAAAATAGTAGTATTCTCCGTTTTTACGTTGTTTATATAGGATTACTAACATCCAATTGTTATTCATAGACTTAACGGGTCTATAAATACCTTTAGGGAAACATTATTTTTGGTTTCCGAATATTGTTGAAAACCGCTGATTTACATCTAATTGTTATTTATAGACGTAACGGGTCTATAAATACCTTTAGGGACACAATATTTTTGGTTTCCGAATATCGCTGAAAACCGCTGATTTTCAAGGTTATTATCCACGATTTTCGGGATAACTGGGCCTTGAAATAAAATGCCTCTAAATTCGTTAGTAATATCTCAAAGACATATAATAATGACTCATGATAACGAAATTGATATCTGATTTGAAATAAAGATAGTTTGGAGACATTATGACTACTTTTCAGACCTTGTATGTATCAAAAGAAACAAGTAGTATTCTCCGTTTTTACGTTGTTTAAAGAGGGATACTAACATCCAATTGTTATTTATAGACGTAACGGGTCTATAAATACTTTTAGGAAATTGAAAAAAATATTTTTGGATTCTGAATATCGCCGAAAACTGCTGATTTTATAGGTTATTATCCACGGTTTTCAGGACAATAGGCCCTTGAAATAAAATATCTCTAAATTCGCACGGTAATATACTTATATCTATAAGACATATAATAATGACTCAGGATAACAAAATTGACATCTCACTGGAATTAAAGATAATTTGGAAACCTTAACACCACTTTTTAGACCTTGTTTGTATTAGACAAAACAAGTAATATTCTCCGTTTTTAAGTTGTTTAAAGAGGGATACTAACATCCAATTGCTATTTATAAACGTAACGGGTCTATAAATACCTTTAATACAAAATATTTCTAGTTTCTGAATATCACTGAAAATCGTTGATTTTTAAGATTATTATCCACGATTTTCAGGACAACTGGTTCTTGAAATAAAATATCTCTAAATTCAAAATGTAATATCTCTAAGACATATAATAATGACTCAGGATAACGATATTTGCATCTGTTTTAAAAAAAGATAGTTTGGAGACCTTATGACCACTTTTCAGACATTGTGTGAATTAGAGGGAAATAGTAGTATTCTCCGTTTTTACGTTGTTTTAAAAGGGATACTAACATCCAATTGATATTCATAGACGTAACGAGTCTATAAATATCTCTAGGGAAACAATATTTTTGGTTTCCGAATATCGCTGAAAACCACTGATTTTCAAGGTTATTATTATCCACAATTTTTGGGATAACTGGGCCTAGAAATAAAATGTCTCTAAATTCGCTCTGTAATATCTCAAAGACATATAATAATGACTTATGATAACGAAATTGGTATTTGATTTGAAATAAAGATAGTTTGGAGACCTTAAGATCACTTTTCAGACTTTGTCTGTATTAGAAGAAACAAGTAGTATTCTGGTGTGGTTTTAAATACCGCAAGTGCACGGTCGTCAAAGTAGCACTTGAGGGTCGATTTCCACGGAGAGCAAAGCGATTACTAGTCGGTTTCAAAGGGTGCTAGCTAAGTCGATAGAAGGGGAAAATTTGGATTTAACTAATGACAACTAAATGCAATAAATAAGATTTAACTAAAATGCAAACTAAACAAATAAGCTATGGAAAATACGGGATTAAATCAAGATTAAGGTAACTAGGATCCGATCAAGTCTTAGTTCATGGGTTGTAACGGTGGGCGGTCTATCAACAAGTGGTGGAATGTGGGTTCAAGTGGGACAATGTCATCTAAACTAACTACCTAACCCTCCCGAGTATAGGTAGCCTCTAGGGTCGATAAAGGGTCCCACTCCCATGGATAACCCCTACACGAGTCCAAGGCATTTCGGGTCAACATTTAGGTCCCAACTAGGGTCTTTCCCACTCCCGCGGATGAAATCCCCTAGCCAAAAGATAGAGTCTCTTTAAGGGGTCTCGCTCCCGCGAATGACCCACCTAGAGTCGATCCCCAAATCTACCCAAGCCCCACTACCGTAAGCCCAACTCCCGTTGATAGCCTAAGTAGCCCCTAAGTCGGCCCAACTCCCATTGATAGCCTCTAAGGGTTGAACAAGGGTCAAATAAGGGGTCAATACAAAACAACCCCAATCAAAATCAATCACCCATAAACCACTACTTGCTAATTTAACCAATCACCAATTAAAACTCATTATTAGACTTAATCGGACCCTAGAAAGGGTCAGTACTCACTAAGCATGGTTACTAAGCACTCAAAAGCAATAAAGGTTGAATCTTTAATGTTGAACATGATAAAGATGAGATTTTTACTTGATAGCATGCAATTACTAACTAGATGGTGAAATTTAATCGATTAGACTAAAATTAAACAAACAACAAATTCAAAGATAGAAACTTTAACTATAAGTAATCTAAACATTCAAACTTGGTAAAACATAAAACATGAACAAAGACATAAATGAAAGTAAAGAGAAAGAAATTGTTACCAACTATGAGGAAAATAAGTGATGAAAAGAAAGAAATTAGATTAAAGCTTGAAATTTGGATTACAATTGAATATTAGATCTAGAAATTCTATTTTTGATTTTTGTTGTTCTTTCTCTCTAGAAAAGCTAAAAGGAACAACCTCCCTCTAGAATTTCAGGTTTGGGCTATTTATACAAGAGGCAAAAAACACGCAAAACGAGGTCGTTTAAAAGACGGATGGGCTGTGCTCAAATCTGGAGCTGCGCACGGCAAAGCTGAGATAAGCACGGTTGGAACAGCAGGGTGTAAGCTTTCCTGTATGAGTTGTGCACGGCTCCGTTGAGTTGAGCACGGTAGGAACAACACGGTGTAAGCTTTCCTGTATGAGTTGCGCACGGCTGAATAGTTTAACGCACGGCCGTGTTTTTTCGCCTTTTCTCGCCCTTTTTTCCGCTTTTTTCCTTCCCTTGTTGAAGCATGGGTTGTTTGGTTGGTCTATGGGCCTTTCTCATGCCAAGATGTGGGCATTTTGAGTTCAACTTGTTCCTAAACAACCCAAAGAAACAAAAAATACCAAACAACACACCCAGAAGACGGGTTTTACGTATCTAAAGCCTCTAAACGTGATTCTAACATAAAACACATGAAAATAGGGAATAAATAGCATAATTATTAGCTTATAAAATGCGCAAATAGCGCGGTTATCAAATCTCCCCACACTTAACCCTTACTCGTCCTCGAGTAAGCATAAAACATGATCAAAGTGTGAAAAATGAGAAATGAAACCCCTCCTAATCCTAAAAGCGGATGCACAATATAAGCATCACTTAATTATTATACTACTATTATCCGCACGAGTATTAGCGCACTCAACGCCCTTTCAACTCACGTAGGTATGCTTATGAGGGAAAAGCACACCTCGCGAGGCAAGTGAGGTCTTGCACAAAAATGAATGAACCAAACAATTAAGCAATTAATTATTCAATCACCGGTTCACAAAGGTACGAAATGACTACCTTCCTCGTCTAGGTAGCCGAGGCCAAAACCAACTAGTAAGTGGTTTTAATCATCCGATCATTCCTCAAATAGAAGTCAAATATCTAATTAAGAAATTTCATTAAAAATCTAAGAAAACTACGCTTACAAATGCATGAAATTGCTTAGGCGTCCGCGCTACCATTCAAAAACTAGTAAAGCAAGGGTGAAAGATTGTGGAATAGGATTCCCGTGTGTTTAAATCCAAAAGCGGTGGTGTGGTCGTCCTCTTATGAATGTTAAGAGGTAAGGGTCTACCCATTTTGGTGACTTATTTGATATTTGTTTTGGGAATATTTTTGGGTTTTTGATGTTTGCTCCAATTATTCGATTTTTTTTTCTTTTCCCTTTTTTTTTCCTCTTTTTTAGTGCTTGTTCGGGATTGACAATTCTTTTGTGTGTGTTTCAACAATTTGGACCCACCGTTATATAAGTGCTCGAATGGGAGTACAAGCATAACGGTGGACACCCATATTCCCAAAGATTCAACCGTTGATCACCCACCGAAATATTTCAACTTGCGCACAATGTGCCAAGTTGGGTGGCCGGGAGTGACGGGAGTCCTTAAAAGAACATGAGCGTGAAAACATTATTAAGCAATCGCATGATCAAAATGAAACAACACTCTTCTTTAGGGAAGTTTAAGCACTAAAAATTGACCTCCGTGGTCGCCTTCGTCCAACCACCACTCAAGAATGTTTACCAACACGGGTTGAAATGGAATGAAAAACCTTGCAAAACTCGATTTACATTGACCTTGGCCGTTTAGATGCCTAATATTAACTCATGTATATGTAAGCATTGTTTTCGAAAGAAATTTAACTAAATTTTAAAGTTAGAGAAATGACTACTATTATTCGGAATATTCAAAATCATTAAACCACTTATCCGTATTTTTGGTATTTTCTTTGAAAACATTTTTTTGATGCAATAACTACACTACATAAATGCAACTAGATATTCACAAACTTATCATGAATGCAAACTAAGTACGATAATGCAACAAATAAGCATGCAAACTATAATAGCAAAGCAATCCTAACCTACAACACAACATTCCACAACCACCAATTTCTCAAATCATCATCAACAAGTCAAAAATCTCCCAACTTCTCATGTGAAATTATAAGAAAAGAAAGGGATGAAGGTTGGAAAGATCATACCAAATCTAGGCTCACAAACCTTCGTTCTTGTCTCCGATCAATGGTTGCGGATCCTACACAAGTGAACAAACTACGCACAAGCACAAATATATACAAAGAACACGTATTTTTGGATTTTTCAAAATTTTCAAATTTTTTTATTTTCACAACAATCCCTACACTAATCTCCTCCCCACACTTAAACCGGACATTGTCCTCAATGGTCCAAATGCTAGGAGAAGAAGGAACATAAAGAACAAGTTTTTTTGAATTTTTGATTTTTGATTTTTTTTTTGTTTTTTGTGAAAAAGAAAATAACGTGTTTTTGAAAATTTTGATAGCAAGAGTACGTAAATAAAAATGCAATAAAGAATAAGAAATCTAAACTAAATGCAAGCTAACTATATGAATGCAAGGTTGTTTATTGAGAATGAAAAAGAGCTAATTAAAATTAACTCCAATTTGGATGCCTAAGGAAATTTTTGGATTAGAGAGAGTTTGGATTTTCAAAGTGGGGGTGGGTAAGGGACGATGTTCAACTTATGAGTGACTCTAAAAGTATGATAATCATCTAAAGTGTACATGCTCAAAGTTAGAGTTGAAGTGATCCACTTACTTGAAACCCACAAGGGAGAAATTTCAATCTTTCTCCATTTTGCATCATAGTTGCTCAAAGCCCTTAGCAACTTGTCGAACTCATTTTCAAAACCCATGAAGAAACACAAGTAGCATTTGAAGAGTTTTAAGATGAATAACACCCAAGCAAGATGCCATAATTTCCTCAACACTTCACTACCATTATCATTGCCAATTCCTATATTTTCCCACTCAACAACGGGTGGTTTACCATAGCATGATTCACAAGACGACAAATCGGGTGGTTTATCACGATAGATGGAAGGAGTGACTAGTGTGTTGTAACACCCCCATAATCCATTATATTTAAAATAGAGTTTTCATGTAAAATTCGGAATATGGATGTGTCACATTTGAACCAATTGTAGTATAAGTATTTAAATCATGTAATTCAAAGGGGTAAATGTCCACGTGAATTAAAAACCAAAGAGTAAAATCCGATTACAACCAAATCCAAATGCTTGCGGAAGCGAATAAGTTTGATGATGCAAAATAAAGATAATCGTCTAAACATTGGTTTCCAATAAAAACAATAACGCGCGCGCTCTCCTGTGGTTCCCACGTCCTAGTTCCTTGGATTACCTGTCACACGATCTGCTCTCACAATAGTGGTCATAGCAGTTCCAATTAAGTTCAAAAACAAAAGAGGGTCAACAATAATGTTGAGTAAGGTAAACAATCCAAAAATAAATAAGAGTTTTACTTAAAATTTAGAATTCATAAGAAAGTAGAATATCATTGAGAAGTTCAAGTTTCTAAATAAGGAAATCCGATCCAAAATAGTTAGTCTTCCAAATCTTAAAACACTTTCCTTCGAAGAAAACATTTCTTCACTTTCTTTAGTAAGTAATGGATAGAGGCCGTATGGAGAGGATCCCCTCGCCCTAGTCCGGATAAGACGGGGTTCACCAAACCATGTACAATAACTGTCCAAAAATCCCGAGTGTGCACACCCCTCCAAGGGCCAACCCCAAGGAGGAAGATAAGAGGACGGGGTCTCGATCAACTAACCCCCACCAGAAGCTCTGTATAGGAGGTCCCCTTTTATTATTTGGGAACAACCTACCCCTCTACCAAAACCGTTCAAACCAAAAATCAAAACCCTTTCCAAACAATTAAATCCATTTCTTGAGATTAACCATCTCCATAATTTGTACAAAAGATCAAACGGTTTTGGTTTTCAAACTCTTAAAAGTTATGAGTCCTTTATTATATTTCAACACTTCAAAGGATGGAATAACATCAATTATTTTTCAATATTTCATCACGATAATCCAAACTTATAATAACAATCATTATAAACATTATACACAATATAACATTTGAAACAATACTCAATAGTTCAAGAAAAGTGTATGGACAAGCGTTTCCCTTACCTTATGAGCTGGTCTAGAAGTTTAAAGTGCTTCTTCTACAAATCCCGAGTCTACAATATACATAAAGTACTCGTTACTAAATTATTCAAGTCGGTCCTTAACTAGTTCAAATGGTTTTATGTATTTTACTCGGTTTTTGGTATGTTTCCAATTTTAACGTTTTGTTCCGAGTTTTATTCTTAAGAAAGCAAACTTTTATGTTTATACAATGTTAGCCAAAAATAGGTTTAAGATGTACTATTGGTCGGATCTTTAACTAGCGGTCAGAATATGAGTCACAAAATGTGTTTAAGTATATTACAAAAATTATAAATTCAAATGAGTTGATTCCAGGGCCTAATATACTCTATTTTCATTTAAGTTCATTGTGGTAAAAGGGTTTGTCCTCATTAATCCTTTAAGTTCCTTTTTAAGACACAAACATTGAGACTAGCAGATTCGATTGTCCAGAATCATGTTTTTTTTGTATGATTTTTCATTTGCAAACGACGCATGGGATTATGACAAAACTTTGTACACTGGTTATAGACAGGAATACCTACGAGATATATTTTTTTCATAGCAATAAAACAAGTATAAGTCGGATTTTTATTCTGTTAATTATCAACCTCCGGATTTGACACTTTGATGATTGTTATGTGCTTAAGTTCATGCATGCATGAATGGAAACTTGTTTAATTATTGTTCTATGATTTAAATTAAATGAATAGGTGTTCTTAAGGTTAATAAACATAAAATGGTGGTTTAGACATTCTCACCAAGTGAGGATCTTGGTGCTAAGGCTAGATCCTTCTCCTTATGCTCCCTCCTCCTTCTTCTTCTTCCTCTTTTCGGTTTCTCTCTCTAATCCCTCTTTCTTTCTATTATTTTTTTTTGTGAGTGTGTTTGAATGAATGAGAAATCAGATGGGAAGGTTCTATATGATTAAATGGAGTGTTGAAGAGGAGGGTTGGAAAAATAAAAAGGAGGCATAGGGAAGGGGGAGTAGGGGTGTAGGGTGGTTATGGGAAAGACAAAAAGAAAAGTGTTGGGAAGGGGGATGTGTAGGTAGGGCGGCACAAGCATGGGGAAGGGGGTCTATTTCCCTCATTATGGCAGCTAGGATTTGGTGTTTGAGTCGGGTTTTCGCGCGAAGGAAAAAGATGCGCGAGACGTTGATTTATGCAACTTCGAAATGCAATACAATTTCACCAATTATCGACACCAGAATTATATATGTTCTTTCTTGTTTTATCATGAGTGAATTTATTTAAGTATTGTATTTTACTATCATTTATTCTCAATGTGTGACGATAAAGTTGATTATTAAATTTAGCGACTTAAGATCGCGGTAATCGCATTGTTACCAAATTTTCCATTTTATCACCTATTGATTTTAGCTTCATAAATATCTTTATTATTATTATTTTTAAATTTCCTTTTCATTTTATTGACGGATTTTATGGGTATTACATGTGTATACACTAACTCTTTCAAGAAGAGCATGGTCATGAGTAGAAGGTACCTTTAAACAAGAAGGTGGGAGGAGAAATAAGCCATCTTCTTCATCTTTCCTATTACTCTTAGGATATTCCATCTCCTTTCCGTTCAAAGCCGCTTCTAGAGCATCAACTTGAGCTTTCCAATTACTTGAAGTATTACCTAACCAAGGTATACCTCCAAAGGAGCTTGGATCATAAGAGTCCGGAGATCTCAAATACAACTCAATCTCATCATCAATTTGGCAATCAAGCTTGTATTCCCTATCAACACCTTCACTCGAGTTTCCTTTCATATCACCCTTCAGCACATCATCATTATTAAGATCATCACTCAAGGACTCCAAATTTTTTGCATACCTCATTCCATTTTCCATGATATTATCCTCTATGATATCAACTTGAGCTTCCAAAGAGTTCTCAATACACTCATCCCAACAAGGCTCACTATCAAAGCATATAGAATCACAAGAATCAAGCAAAGATTCACCAAGATCAATACACCCCTCTTCTCTAGAAAATATGTCATCAAATGGGGCAATTTCACTTAATGGCTCTATACCCTCACCTACATCCACAATAATATTCTCTTCAACACTCAACAACAAAGAAAAATTGGGCTTTCGACTTTCAACATCCAACCAATCAAAAAGGTCATTTGCTTCATTAAGGGTTATGGAAGACAAATCTCCATCACACAATGAGTCAAGCAAAGATCTAACTTGAAAATTTACCCCATATTCAATTGTTAGACGCAACTCTTCCTCGCTAAAACCATGATCATCCAAAGAGTCAAGTCTTTCGTTAAGTCTTTTGCGGTATGCCCAAAATTCTTCATCGTCATATTGTGGAAAGCCAAGATAGAACAACATTTTAAGGACAAATGAAGGTAACAATTATCCCCTTGAGTAGCTGCACACTTAAAGTCGAAGGTTAGTAATGCAAATGGCACACCGAAGTGTGCTACAAACAAATGACTTAGTCTAAACAAAACTAAAACAAACTAATATCGCAATTGCTCCCCGGCAACGGCGCCAAAAACTTGGTGTGGTTTTAAATACCGCAAGTGCACGGTCGTCAAAGTAGCACTTGAGGGTCGATTTCCACTGAGAGCAAAGCGATTACTAGTCGGTTTCAAGGGGTGCTAGCTAAGTCGATAGAAGGGGAAAATTTGGATTTAACTAATGACAACTAAATGCAATAAATAAGATTTAACTAAAATGCAAACTAAACAAATAAGCTATGGAAAATACGGGATTAAATCAAGATTAAGGTAACTAGGATCCGATCAAGTCTTAGTTCATGGGTTGCAACGGTGGGTGGTCTATCAACAAGTGGTGGAATGTGGGTTCAAGTGGGACAATGTCATCTAAACTAACTACCTAACCCTTCCGAGTATAGGTAGCCTCTAGGGTCGATAAAGGATCTCACTCCCATGGATAACCCCTACACGAGTCCAAGGCATTTCGGGTCAACATTTAGGTCCCAACTAGGGTCTTTCCCACTCCCGCGGATGAAATCCCCTAGCCAAAAGATAAAGTCTCTTTAAGGGGTCTCGCTCCAGCGAATGACCCACCTAGAGACGATCCCCAAATCTACCCAAGCCCCACTACCGTAAGCCCAACTCCCATCGATAGCCTAAGTAGCCCCTAAGTCGGCCCAACTCCCATTGATAGCCTCTAAGGGTTGAACAAGGGTCAAATAAGGGGTCAATACAAAACAACCCCAACCAAAATCAATCACCCATAAACCACTACTTGCTAATTTAAGCAATCATCAATTAAAACACATTATTACACTTAATCGGACCCTAGAAAGGGTCACTACTCACTAAGCATGGTTATTAAGCACTCAAAAGCAATAAAGGTTGAATCTTTAATGTTGAACATGATAAAGATGAGATTTTTACTTGATAGCATGCAATTACTAACTAGATGGTGAAATTTAATCGATTAGACTAAAATTAAACAAACAACAAATTCAAAGATAGAAACTTTAACTATAAGTAATCTAAACATTCAAACTTGGTAAAACATAAAACATGAACAAAGACATAAATGAAAGTAAAGAGAAAGAAATTGTTACCAACTATGAGGAAAATAAGAGATGACAAGAAAGAAATTAGATTAAAGCTTGAAATTTGGATTACAATTGAATATTAGATCTATAAATTCTATTTTTGATTTTTGTTGTTCTTTCTCTCTAGAAAAGCTAAAAGGAACAACCTCCCTCTAGAATTTCAGGTTTGGGCTATTTATACAAGAGGCAAAAAACACGCAAAACGAGGTCGTTTAAAAGACGGATGGGCTGTGCTCAAATCTGGAGCTGCGCACGGCAAAGCTGAGATAAGCACGGTTGGAACAGCACGGTGTAAGCTTTCCTGTATGAGTTGTGCACGGCTCCGTTGAGTTGAGCACGGTAGGAACAACACGGTGTAAGCTTTCCTGTATGAGTTGCGCACGGCTGAATAGTGCAACGCACGGCCGTGTTTTTTCGCCTTTTCTCGCCCTTTTTTCCGCTTTTTTCCTTCCCTTGTTGAAGCATGGGTTGTTTGGTTGGTCCATGGGCCTTCCTCATGCCAAGATGTGGGCATTTTGAGTTCAACTTGTTCTTAAACAACCCAAAGAAACAAAAAATACCAAACAACACACCCGGAAGACGGGTTTTACGTATCTAAAGCCTCTAAACGTGATTCTAACATAAAACACATGAAAATAGGGAATAAATAGCATAATTATTAGCTTATAAAACGCGCAAATAGTGCGGTTATCATATTCTCCGTTTTTACATTGTTTAAATAGGGATACTAACATCTAATTGCTATTTATTGACGTAACGGGTCTATAAATAGCTTTAGGGGAAAAATATTTTTGGATTCCGAATATCTCTGAAAACGGCTTATTTTGAAAGTTATTATCCACGGTTTTCGGGACAACTGGACCTTGAAATAAAATGACTCTAAATTCGAAATGTAATATCTCTAAGACATATTATAATGACTCAGGATAACGATATTTGCATCTGTTTTGAAATAAAGATAGTTTGAAGACCTTATGACCACTTTTCAGACATTGTGTGAATTAGAGGAAAATAGTAGTATTCTCCGTTTTTACGTTGTTTAAAGAGGGATACTAACATCCAATTGATATTCATAGACGTAACGGGTCTATAAATACCTTTAGAGAAACAATATTTTTGGTTTCCAAATATCGCTGAAAACCGCTGATTTTCAAGGTTATTATCCACGATTTTTGGGATAACCGAGCCTTGAAATATAATGTCTCTAAATTCGCTCTGTAATATCTCAAAGACATATAATAATGACTCATGATAACGAAATTGGCATCTGAATTGAAATAATGATAGTTTGGAAACCTTAAGACCACTTTTCAGTCCTTGTATATATTAAAAGAAACAAATAGTATTCTCCGTTTTTACGTACTTTAAAGAGTGATACTAACATCCAATTGTTATTTATAGACGTAGCGGGTCTATAAATACCTTTAGGGAATTGAAAAAATATTTTTGGATTCCGAATATCGCCGAAAACCGCTGATTTTAAAGGTTATTATCCACGGTTTTCGGGACAACTGGGCCTTGAAATAAAATGTCTCGAAATTCGCACTGTAATATCTCTAAGACATATAATAAGGACTCAGGATAACGAAATTTGCATCTGATTTGAAATAAAGATATTTTGGAGACCTTTAAACCACTTTTCAAACCTTGTCTATATTAAAGAAACAAGTAATATTTTCTGTTTTTACGTTGTTTAAAGAGGGATAATAACATCCAATTGCTATTCATACACGAAACGGGTTCTATAAATACCTTTAGGGAAACAATATTTTTGGTTTCCGAATATCGCTGAAAATCGCTGATTTTCAAGGTTATTATTATCCACGATTTTCGGGATAACTAGGCCTTGAAATAAAATGTCTCTAAATTCGCTCTGTAATATCTCAAAGACATATAATAATGACTCATGATAACGAAATTGACATCTTATTTGAAATAAAGATAGTTTGGAGAAGACCTGGCAAACGGGTCAACCGGGTCGGGTTCGGGTCGGGCCAGTTTGGGACGGGTCAGTTCGGGTCTTTCGTTGATTTCAGGTTAATTCGGGTCGGGTCGGGTTATTTTGGGTTTCGGGTTTGTTTCGAATTAGTTGTCAGGTCCGTTTCGGGTCAACCAGGTCGGGTTATTTCGGGTCGGGTCATTTTCGGGTCAAAGAATAAGAGACAAAAGGCCATTTTAAGTCTTTTCGGTTCAATTAAAGTTATGTTTTGTCGGGTCATTTTCGGGTTGAGTGGTTTTGGATCGGGTTATTTTCGGGTCGTGTCAGTTACGGGTCAAGAAAGATCGGGTCATGTTCGGGTCGGGTCGGGTCTAATCGGGTTTCGGGTCACATTCGGGTGTTGTAGTTCGGGTCAATTTCGGGTCACGGGTCGGGGCATTCGGGTCGGGTCAATCGGGTCGGATTGCTTTTGACAGGTCTAGTTTGGAGGCCTTAAATCCACTTTTCAGACCTTGTATGTATTAGAAGAAACAAGTAGTATTCCCTGTTTTTACGTTGTTTAAAGAGAGATACTAACATCCAATTGTTATTTATAGACGTAACGAGTCTGTAAATATCTTTAGAGAATCGATAAAATATTTTTGGATTCCGAATATCGCCGAAAACCGTGATTTTATAGGTTATTATCCACGGTTTTCGAGACAACTGGCCCTTGAAATAAAATGTCTCTAAATTCGAACTGTAATATCTCTAAGACATATAATAATGACTCAGGATAACAAAATTGGCATCTCATTTGAAATAAAGATAATTTGGAAACCTTAAGACCTCTTTTCAGACCTTGTCTGTATTAGACAAAACAAGTAGTATTCTCCGTTTTTAAGATGTTTAAAGAGGGATACTAACATCCAATTGCTATTTTATAAACGTAACGGGTCTATAAATATCTTTAATAAAATATATTTTTGATTTCTGAATATCACTGAAAATCGTTGATTTTTTTATTATCCACGATTTTTAGGACAACTGGTTCTTGAAATAAAATGTCTCTAAATTCAAAACGTAATATCTCTAAGACATATAATAAAGACTCAGGATAACGTTTTTTGCATGTGTTTTGAAATAAAGATAGTTTTGAGACCTTACGACCACTTTTCAAATATTGTGTGAATTAGAGGAAATTTCTAGTATTCTCCGTTTTTACGTTGTTTAAAGAGAGATATAACATCCAATTGCTATTCATAGCCGTAACGGGTCTATAAACACATTTAGGGAAACAATATTTTTGGTTTCGAATATCGCTGAAAACCGCTGATTTTCAAAGTTAATTATCCACGATTTTCGGGATAACTGGGCCTTGAAATAAAATGTCTCTAAATTCGCTCTGGTATATATCTCAAAGACATATAATAAAGACTCATGATAACGAAATTGATTTTTGATTTGAAATAAAGATAGTTTGGAGACCTTAAGATCACTTTTCAGACCTTGTCCGTATTAGAAGAAACAAGTAGTATTCTCCGTTTTTACATTGTTTAAAGAGGGATACTAACATCCAATTGCTATTTATAGACGTAACGGGTTATAGCTTATACACGGTTTTCGGGACAACTTGACCTTGAAATAAAATGACTCTAAATTCGAAATGTAATATCTTTAAGACATATAATAATGACTCAGGATAACGATATTTGCATCTGTTTTGAAATAAAGATAGTTTGGAAATCTTAGGACCACTTTTGAGACATTGTGTGAATTAGAGGAAACTAGTAGTATTCTCCGTTTTTACGTTGTTTAAAGAGGGATATAACATCCAATTGCTATTCATAGACGTGAAGGGTCTATAAATACCTTTAGGGAAACAATATTTTTGGTTTCCGAATATCGCTGAAAACCGCTGATTTTCAAGGTTATTATCCACGATTTTCATGATAAATAAGCCTTGAAATAAAATGTCTCTAAATTCGCTCTTTAATATCTCAAAGACATATAATAATGACTCATGATAACGAAATTGACATCTGATTTGAAATAAAGATAGTTTGGAGACCTTAAGACCACTTTTCAGACCTTGTATGTATTAGAAGAAACAAGTAGTATTCTCCATTTTTACGTAGTTTAAAGAGGGATACTAACATCTAAATGTTATTTATAAACGTAACGGGTCTATAAATACCTTTAGGGAATTGAAAAATTATTTTTGGATTCCGAATATCGCCGAAAACCGCTGATTTTATAGGTTTTTATCCACGGTTTTCGGGACAACTGCGCCTTGAAATAAAATGTCTCGAAATTCGCACTGTAATATCTCTAAGACATATAATAATGACTCAGGATAACGAAATTGGCATCTGTTTTGAAATAAAGATATTTTGGAGACCTTTAAACCAGTTTTCAAACCTTGTCTGTATTAGAGGAAACAAGTAGTATTTTCTGTTTTTACATTGTTTAAAGAGGGATACTAACATCCAATTGCTATTCATAAACAAAACGGGTACTATATATACCTTTAGGGAAACAATATTTTTGGTTTCCGAATATCGCTGAAAACCGCTGATTTTCATGGTTATTATCCACGATTTTCGGGAGAACTGGGCCTTGAAATAAAATGTCTCTTAATTCGCTCTGATATATCTCAAAGACAAATAATTAGGGGTGGGCATCGGTCCAAAACCGGACCGGACCGGACCGGAACCGGTTTGGACCGGAACCGGAATCGATAAAAAATCGGGACCGGGACCGGACCGGATTACAAAAATTCCGGTCCGGGACCGGACCGGAAAAATTCCGGTCCAGGACCGGACCGGACTGGTTGGACCGGAATTTAGACTATATGCCCACTTTTTTCTAATTCCGGTCCAAAAGTTCCGGTCCAATGGACCGGATCGGACCAGTTAGACCGGAATAAAATAAAATTTATAGAAAAAAAATCAAATATTAATAATTCCGGTCTTTCCGGTCCAATCCGGTCCATACCGGAAAATACCGGTTCGAGACCGGACCGGACCGGAAACCGGAATCTTAAAAAATGATGGACCGGAGACCGGACCGGATTTTTTTTTTCCGATTCCGGTCCAGTTGATTCCGGTCCGGACCGGTCCTTTTTTCCGGTTCGGACCGGATTTTGCCCACCCCTACATATAATAATGACTCATGATAAAGAAATTGGTTTTTGATTTGAAATAAAGATAGTTTGGAGACCTTAAGTTCACTTTTCAGACCTTGTCTTTTTAGAATAAACAAGTAGTATTCTCCGTTTTTACATTGTTTAAAGAGGGATACTAACATCCAATTGCTATTTATAGACGTAACGGGTCTATAAATAGCTTTAGGGGAAAAATATTTTTGGATTCCGAATATCTCTGAAAACGGCTTATTTTGAAAGTTATTATCCACGGTTTTCGGGACAACTGGACCTTGAAATAAAATGACTCTAAATTCGAAATGTAATATCTATAAGACATACTTCCTCCATTCAACTCCACTCTAACACTTTCTTTTTTGTACACTATTCACAAGCGATCATATAATTGCAATTTTCTCTCAATATATAAGTAAAAAATATATTCATGTGTGATCTTGTTTGATTCGTCTTTACGAGTACATTATTAATATATAACTTTTATAAATTTTGCAAACACGTAGCTAACGATATTTACCGTGTAAAACACGTCGCGACAAATGTGAAATTTTTTTTTGGTAGAGTGGAGTTGAATGGAGGAAGTATAATAATGACTCAGGATACAATATTTGCATATGTTTTCTAATAAAGATAGTTTGGAGATCTTAGGACCACTTTCGAGACATTGTGTGAATTAGAGGAAACTAGTAGTATTCTCCGTTTTTACGTTGTTTAAAGAGAGATATAACATCCAATTGCTATTCATAGACGTGAAGGGTCTATAAATACCTTTAGGGAAACAATATTTTTGTTTTCCGATTATCGCTTAAAACCGCTGATTTTCAAGGTTATTATTCATGATTTTCGGGATAAATGAGCCTTGAAATAAAATGTGTCTAAATTCGCTCTTTAATATCTCAAAGACATATAATAATGACTCATGATAACGAAATTGGCATCTGATTTGAAATAAAGATAGTTTTGAGACCTTAAGACCATTTTTCAGACCTTGTATGTATTAGAAGAAACAAGTAGTATTCTCCATTTTAACGTAGTTTAAAGAGGAATACTAACATCTAATTGTTATTTATAGACGTAACGGGTCTATAAATACCTTTAGGGAATTGAAATATTATTTTTGAATTCCGAATATCGCCGAAAACCGCTAATTTTAAAGGTTATTATCCACGGTTTTCGGGACAACTGGGCCTTGAAATAAAATGTCTCTAAATTCGCACTGTAATATCTCTAAGACATATAATAATGATTCAGGATAACGAAATTGTCATCTGTTTTGAAATAAAGATATTTTGGAGACTTTTAGACCACTTTTCAAACCTTGTCTGTATTAGAGGAAACAAGTAGTATTTTCTGTTTTTACATTGTTTAAAGAGAGATACTAACATCCAATTGCTATTCATATACGAAACGGGTTCTATAAATACCTTTAGGGAAACAATATTTTTGGTTTCCGAATATCGTTGAAAACCGCTGATTTTCATGGTTATTATCCACGATTTTCGGGATAACTGAGCCTTAAATTAAAATGTCTCTAAATTCGCTCTGTAATATCTCAAAGACAAATAATAATGACTCATGATAACGAAATTGATATTTGATTTGAAATAAAGATAGTTTGGAGACTTTAAGATCACTTTTCAGACCCTCTCTGTATTACAAGAAACAAGTAATATTCTCCGTTTTTACATTGTTTAAAGAGGGATAACAACATCCAATTGCTATTTATAGACGTAACGGGTCTATAAACAGCTTTAGGGGAAAAATATTTTTGGATTCCGAATATCTCTGAAAACGGCTTATTTTGAAAGTTTAATATCCACGGTTTTCGGGACAACTAGACCTTGAAATAAAATGACTCTAAATTCGAAATGTAATATCCCTAAGACATATAATAATGACTCAGGATAACGATATTTGCATCTGTTTTGAAATAAAGATAGTTTGGAGATCTTAGGACCACTTTTGAGACATTGTGTGAATTAGAGGAAACTAGTAGTATTTTTCGTTTTTACGTTGTTTAAAGAGGGATATAACATCCAATTGCTATTCATAGACGTTAAGGGTCCATAAATACCTTTAGGGAAACAATATTTTTGGTTTACGAATATCGCTGAAAACCGCTGATTTTCAAGGTTATTATCCACGATTTTCGGGATAAATAAGCCTTGAAATAAAATGTCTCTAAATTCGCTCTTTAATATCTCAAAGACATATAATAATGACTCATGATAACGAAATTGGCATCTGATTTGAAATAAAGATACTTTGGAGACCTTAAGACCACTTTTCAGACCTTTTTTGTATTAGAAGAAACAAGTAGTATTCTCCATTTTTATGTAGTTTAAAGAGGGATACTAACATCCAAATGTTATTTATAGACGTAACGGGTCAATAAATACCTTTAGGGAATTGAAAAATTATTTTTGGATTCCGAATATCGCCTAAAACCGCTGATTTTAATGGTTTTTATCCACGGTTTTCGGGACAACTGGGCCTTGAAATAAAATGTCTCTAAATTCGCATTGTAATATCTCTAAGACATATAATAATGACTCAGGATAACGAACATATTTTGGAAATAAAGATATTTTGGAGATCTTTAGACCACTTTTCAAACCTTGTCTGTATTAGAGGAAACAAGTAGTATTTTCTGTTTTTACATTGTTTAAAGAGGGATACTAACATCCAATTGCTATTCATAAACGAAACGGGTTCTATATATACCTTTAGGGAAACAATATTTTTGATTTCCGAATATCGCTGAAAACCGCTGAATTTCATGGTTATTATCCACGATTTTCGGGATAACTGAGCCTTGAAATAAAATGTCTCTAAATTCGCTCTGGTATATCTCAAAGACATATAATAATGACTCATGATAACGAAATTGGTTTTTGATTTGAAATAAAGATAGTTTGGAGACCTTAAGATCACTTTTCAGACCTTGTCTTTTTAGAAGAAACAAGTAGTATTCTCCGTTTTTACATTGTTTAAAGAAGGATACTAACATCCAATTGCTATTTATAGACGTAACGGGTCTATAAATAACTTTACGGGAAAAATATTTTTGGATTCCGAATATCTCTGAAAACGGCTTATTTTGAAAGTTATTATCCACGGTTTTCGGGACAACTGGACCTTGAAATAAAATGACTCTAAATTAGAAATGTAATATCTCTAAGACATAAAATAATGATTCAGGATAACGATATTTGCATCTGTTTTGAAATAAAGATAGTTTGGAGATCTTAGGACCACTTTTGAGACATTGTGTGAATTAGAGGAAACTAGTAGTATTCTTCGTTTTTACGTTGTTTAAAGAGAGATATAACATCCAATTGCTATTCATAGACGTGAAGAGTCTATAAATACCTTTAGGAAAACAATATTTTTGATTTCCGAATATCGCTTAAAACCGCAGATTTTCAAGGTTATTATTCATGATTTTCGGGATAAATGAGCCTTGAAATAAAATGTCTCTAAATTCGCTCTTTAATATCTCAAAGACATATAATAATGACTCATGATAACGAAATTGGCATCTGATTTGAAATAAAGATAGTTTGGAGATCTTAAGACAATTTTTCAGACCTTGTATGTATTAGAAGAAACAAGTAGTATTCTCCATTTTAACGTAGTTTAAAGAGGGATACTAACATCTAATTGTTATTTATAGACGTAACCGGTCTATAAATACCTTTAGGGAATTGAAAAATTATTTTTGGATTCCGAAAACCGCTGATTTTAAAGGTTATTATCCACGGTTTTCGGGACAACTGGGTCTTGAAATAAAATGTCTCTAAATTCGCACTGTAATATCTCTAAGACATATAATAATGACTCAAGATAACGAAATTGTCATCTGTTTTGAAATAAAGATATTTTGGAGACCTTTAAACCAGTTTTCAAACCTTGTCTGTATTAGAGGAAACAAATAGTATTTTCTGTTTTTACATTGTTTAAAGAAGGATACTAACATCCAATTGCTATTCATAAACGAAACGGGTTCTATAAATACCTTTAGGGAAACAATATTTTTGGTGTCCGAATATCGCTGAAAACCGCTGATTTTCATGGTTATTATCCACGATTTTCGGGATAACTGAGCCTTAAAATAAAATGTCTCTAAATTCGCTCTGGTATATCTCAAAGACATTTAATAATGACTCATGATAACGAAATTGGTATTTGATTTGAAATAAAGATAGTTTGGAGACCTTAAGATCACTTTTCAGACCTTGTCTGTATTAGAAGAAATAAGTAATATTCTCCGTTTTTACATTGTTTAAAGAGGGATACTAACATCCAATTGCTATTTATAGACGTAACGGGTCTATAAACAGCTTTAGGGGAAAAATATTTTTGGATTCCGAATATCTCTGAAAACGGCTTATTTTGAAAATTATTATCCACGGTTTTCGGGATAACTGGACTTTGAAATAAAATGACTCTAAATTCGAAATGTAATATCTCTAAGACATAAAATAATGACTCAGGATAACGATATTTGCATCTGTTTTGAAATAAAGATAGTTTGGAGATTTTACGACCACTTTTGAGACATTGAGTGAATTAGAGGAAACTAGTAGTATTCTCCGTTTTTACGTTGTTTAAAGAGGGATATAACATCCAATTGCTATTCATAGACGTGACGGGTCTATAAATATCTTTAGGGAAACAATATTTTTGATTTCCGAATATCGCTGAAAACCGCTGATTTTCAAGGTTATTATCAACGATTTTCGGGATAAATGAGCCTTGAAATAAAATGTCTCTAAATTCGCTCTTTAATATCTCAAAGACATATAATAATGACTCATGATAACGAAATTGGCATCTGATTTGAAATAAAGATAATTTGGACACCTTAAGACCACTTTTCAGACCTTGTATGTATTAGAAGAAACAAGTAGTATTCTCCGTTTTTACGTAGTTTAAAGAGGGATACTAACATCCAATTGTTATGTATAGACGTAACGGGTCTATAAATACCTTTAGGGAATTGAAAAATTATTTTTGGATTCCGAATATTGCCGAAAACCGCTGATTTTAAAGGTTATTATCCACGGTTTTCGGGACAACTGGGCCTTGAAATAAAATGTCTCTAAATTCGCACTGTAATAACTCTAAGACATATAATAATGACTCAGGATAACGAAATTGGCATCTGATTTGAAATAAAGATATTTTTGAGACCTTTAGACCAGTTTTCAAACCTTGTCTGTATTAGAGGAAACAAGTAGTATTTTTTGTTTTTACATTGTTTAATGAGGGATACTAACATCCAATTGCTATTCATTAACGAAACGGGTTCTATAAATACCTTTAGAGAAACAATATTTTTGGTTTCCGAATATCGCTGAAAACCACTGATTTTCATGGTTAATCCACGATTTTCGGGATAACTGAGCCTTGAAATAATATGTTTCTAAATTCGATCTGTAATATCTCAAAGACATATAATAATGACTCATGATAACGAAATAGGCATCTGATTTGAAATAAAAATAGTTTAGAGACCTTAAGACCACTTTTCAGACCTTGTCTCTATTAGAGGAAACAAGTAGTATTTTCCAGTTTTACGTTGTTTAGAGAGAGATAATAACATCCAATTATTATTTATAGACGTAACGGGTCTATAAATATCTTTAGGGAATTCAAAAAATATTTTTGAATTCCGAATATCGCCGAAAACCGCTGATTTTATAGGTTATCCACGGTTTTCGGGACAACTGGCCTTTGAAATAAAATGTCTCTAAATTCGCACTGTAATATCTCTAAGACATATAATAATGACTCAGGATAACAAAATTGGCATCTCACTTGATATAAAGATAATTTGGAAACCTTAAGACCATTTTTCAGACCTTGTCTATATTAGACAAAACAAGTAGTATTCTCCGTTTTAAAGATGTTTAAAGAGGGATACTAACATCCATTTGCTATTTATAAACGTAACGGGTCTATAAATACCTTTAATAAAAAATATTTTTGGTTTCCGAATATCACTGAAAATCGGTGATTTTTAAGGTTATTATCCACGATTTTCAGGACAAGTGGTTTTTGAAATAAAATGTCTCTAAATTCGAAATGTAATATCTTTAAGATATATAATAATGACTCAGGATAACGATATTTGCATCTGTTTTGAAATAAAGATAGTTTTGAGACCTTACGACCACTTTTCAAACATTGTGTGAATTAGAGGAAAATACTAGTATTTTCCGTTTTTACATTGTTTAAAGAGAGATATAACATCCAGTTGCTATTCATAGCCGTAACGGGTCTAGAAACACCATTAGGGAAACAATAATTTTGGTTTTCGAATATCGCTGAAAACCGCTAATTTTCAAGGTTATTATCCACGATTATCGGGATAACAGGGCCTTGAAATAAAATGTCTTTAAATTCGCTCTGTAATATCTCAAAGACATATAATAATGACTAATGATAACGAATTTGACATCTGATTTGAAATAAAGATAGTTTGGAGACTTTAAAACCACTTTTCAGACCTTATATTTATTAGAAGAAACAAGTAGTATTCCCTGTTTTTACGTTGTTTAAAGAGAGATACTAACATCCAATTGCTATTTATAGACGTAACGGGTCTATAAATACTTTTAGGGGAAAAATATTTTTGGATTCCGAATATCTCTGAAAACGGCTTATTTTGAAAGTTATTATCAACGGTTTTCGGGACAACTGGACCTTGAAATAAAATGACTCTAAATTCGAAATGTAATATCTTTAAGACATATAATAATGACTTAGGATAACGATATTTGCATCTCTTTTGAAATAAAGATAGTTTGGAGATCTTAGGACCACTTTTCAGACATTGTGTGAATTAGAGGAAACTAGTAGTATTCTCTTTTTTTACGTTGTTTAAAGAGAGATATAACATCCAATTGCTATTCATAGACATGACGGGTTTATAAATACCTTTAGGGAATAAATATTTTTGGTTTCCGAATATAGCTGAAAACCGTTGATTTTCAAGGTTATTATCCACGATTTTCGGGATAACTCAGCCTTGAAATAAAATGTCTCTAAATTCGCTCTTTAATATCTCAAAGACATATAATAATGACTCATGATAACGAAATTGACATTTGATTTGAAATAAAGATAGTTTGCAGACATTAAGACCATTTTTCAGACCTTGTATGTATTCGAAGGAATAAGTAGTATTCTCCGTTTTTACGTAGTTTAAAGAGGGATACTAACATCCAATTGTTATTTATAGACGTAACGGGTCTATAAATATCTTTAGGAAATTGAAAAAATATGTTTGGATTCCGAATATCGCCGAAAACCGTTGATTTTATAGGTTATTATCCACGGTTTTCGGGACAACTGGGCCTTGAAATCAAATGTCTCTAAATTCGCACTGTAATATCTCTAAGACATATAATAATGACTCGTGATAACGAAATTGGCATCTGATTTGAAATAAAGATATTTTGGAGACCTTTAGACTACTTTTCAAACCTTGTCTGTATTAGAGGAAACAAGTAGTATTTTCTATTTTTACGTTGTTTAAAGAGGGATACTAACATTCAATTGATATTCATACACGAAACGGGTTCTATAAATAACTTTAGGGAAATAATATTTTTGGTTTCTGAATATCGCTGAAAACTGGTTTTCGGGATAACTGGGCCTTGAAAAAAAATGTCTCTAAATTCGATTTGTAATATCTCAAAGACTCATTACTTATGATAACGAAATTGACATCTGATTTGAAATAAATATAGTTTTGAGACCTTAAGACCAGTTTTCAGACCTTGTCTCTATTAGAGGAAACAAGTAGTAATCTCGTTTTTACGTTGTTTAAAGAGGGATACTAAAACCAATTGATATTTATAGACGTAAGGGGTCTATAAACACCTTTAGGGAAAAAAATATTATTGGTTTCCGAATATCGCCGAAAACCGCTGATTTTGAAGGTTATTTATTCACGGTTTTCGGGACTACTGGGCCTTGAAAAGAAATGTCTCTAAGTTCGTAGCGTAATATCTCTAAGACATATAATAATGACTCAGGATAACGAAATAGGCATCTGATTTGAAATAAAGATAGTTTGGAGACCTTTAGAGTTAAGACCACTTTTCCTACTTTGTCTGTATTAGAGGAAACAAGTAATAATCTCTGTTATTACGTTGTTTAACGAGGGATACTAAAAAACAGTTGATATCTATAGACTTAATAAGTCTATAAACTCCTTTAGGGAAAAATTATTTTTGGTTTCTGAATATTGCTAAAAACCGATGATTTTCAAGCTTATTATCCACGATTTTTAGTACAACTGAGCCTTGAAATAAAAAGTCTCTAAATTCGCACTGCAATATCTCTAAGACATATAATAATGACTCAGGATAAAGAAATTGGCATCTCACTTGAAATAAAAAAAATTTGGAGACCTTAAGACCACTTTTCAGACCTTATATGTATTACAGGAAACAAGTAGTATTCTCTGTTTTTACGTTGTTTAAAGAGGGAAACTAACATCCAATTGCTATTTATAAACGTAACGGGTCTATAAATACCTCTAGAGAAAAAAAATTTAGTTTCCGAATTTCGTTGAAAACCGCTGATTGTCAAGTTTATCCACAATTTTCGGGACAACTTGGCCTTGAAATAAAATATCTCTAAATTCGCACTGTAATATCTCTAAGACATATGATAACGACTCAGGATAACGAAATTGGCATTTACTTGAAATAAAGATAATTTGGAGACCTTAAGACCACTTTTCAGACCTTATATGTATTACAGGAAACAAGTAGTACTCTCCGTTTTTACTTTGTTTAAAGAGAGAAACTAGCATCCAATTGCTATTTATAAACGCAACGGGTCTATAAATACCTTTAGGGATAAAACAAATTTGGTTTCCGAATTTCGTTGAAAACCGCTGAATTATCCACGATTTTCGGGACAACTGACATTGAAATAAAATATCTCTAAATTCGCACTTTAATATCTCTAAGACATATAATAATGACTCAGGATTAGACCTGACAAAACCAACCCGACCCGATTGACCCGACCCGTGACCCGAAATTGACCTGAACTACAACAACCGAATGTGACCCGAAACCCGATTGAACCCGACCAGACCCGAACATGACCCGATATTTCTTGACCCGTAACTGACCCGATCCATAAATAACTCGATTCAAAACCACTCAACCCGAAAATGACCCGACATAACATAAATTAAATTGAACCAAAAAGAGTTAAAATGACCTTTTGTCTCTAATTCTTTGACCCGAAAATGACCCGACCCGAAATAACCAGACCCAGTTGACTCGAAATGGACCCGAAAACAAACCCGAAACCCGAAATGACCCGACCCGACCCGAATGAACCCAAAATCAACGAGAGACCCGAATGGACCCGACCCGAACTGGCCCGACCCGAACCTGATTCGATTGACCTGTTTGTCAGGTCTACTCAGGATAACGAAATTGGCATCTCACTTGAAATAAAGATAATTTGGAGACATTTAGATCACTTTTCAAACCTTGTCTGTATTAGAGGAAATAAGTAGTATTCTCCGTTTTTACGTTGTTTAAAGAGGGATACTAACATCAAATTGCTATTTATAGACTTAACGGGTCTATAAACATCTTTAGGGGAAAAATATTTTTGGATTGCGAATATCGCTGAAAACCACTGATTTTGAAATTTATTATCCACGGTTTTCGGGACAACTTGACCTTGAAATAAAATGTCTCTAAATTCGCACCGTAATATCTCTAGCACATATAATAATGACTTAAGATAACAAAATTTTCATCCGATTTGAAATAAAGATAGTTTGGAGACCTTAAGACCAATTTTCAGACATTGTGTGTATTAGAATAAACAAGTAGTATTCTCCGTTTTTACATTGTTTAAAGAGGGATACTAACATTCAATTGCTATTTATAGATGTAACGGGTCTAGACCTGGCAAACGGGTCAACCGGGTCGGGTTCGGGTCGGGCCAGTTCGGATCGGGTCAGTTCGGGTCTTTCGTTCATTTCGGGTTAATTCGGGTTTCGGGTTTGTTTCGGGTTAGTTGTCGGGTCTGTTTCGGGTCAACCGGGTCGGGTTATTTCGGGTCGGGTCATTTTCTGGTCAAAGAATAAGAGATAAAAGGCCATTTTAAGTCTTTTCGGTTCAATTAAAGTTATGTTTTGTCGGGTCATTTTCGGGTTGAGTGGTTTTGGATCGGGTTATTTTCGGGTCGGGTCAGTTACGGGTCAAGAAAGATCGGGTCATGTTCGGGTCGGGTCGGGTCTAATCGGGTTTTGGGTCACATTCGGGTGTTGTAGTTCGGGTCAATTTCGGGTCACGGGTCGGGTCATTCGGGTCGGGTCAATCGGGTCGGGTTGCTTTTGCCAGGTCTAAACGGGTCTATAAATATCTTTAGGGGAAAAATATTTTTGGATTCCGAATATCACTGAAAACCGCTGATTTTAAAGGTTATTAACCACGGTTTTCGGGACAACTGGGCCTTAAAATAAAATGTCTCTAAATTCAAACTGTAATATCTCTAAGACATATTATAATGACTCAGGATAACGAAATTGGCATCTCACTTGAAATAAAGATAATTTGGAGATCTAAAGACCATTTTCTAGACCTTGTATGTATTATAGGAAACAAGTAGTATTCTCCGTTTTTACGTTGTTTAAAGAGGGATACTAACATCCAATTGCTATTTATAGACGTAACGGGTCTATAAATACCTTTAGGGAAAAAATAATTTTGGATCCCGAATATCGCTGAAAACCGCTGATTATAAAGGTTATTCTCCACGACTTTCGGGACAACTGGGCCTTGAAATAAAATGTCTCTAAATTCGGATTGTAATATCTCTAAGACATATAATAATGATTCAGGATAACGAAATTTGGATCTGATTTGAAATAAATATAGTTTGGAGTCCTTAGGACCACTTTCCAGACATTGTGTGTATTACAGGAAACAAGTAGTATTCTTCGTTTTTACGTTGTTTAAAGAGGGATACAAACACCCTATTGTTATTTATAGACGTAACGGGCCTATAAATACCTTTAGGGAAAAAATATTTTTTGTTTCTGAATATCGCTGAACACCGCTGATTTTAAAGCTTATTATCCACGGTTTTCGGGACAACCAGGCCTTGAAATAAAATGTCTCTAAATTCGAACTGTAATATCTCTAAGACCTATAATAACGACTCGGGATAAAGAAATTGACATCTCATTTGAAATAAAGATAATTTGGAGACTTTAAAACCACTTTTCAGACCTTGAATGTATTAGAGGAAACAAGTGGTATTCTCCGTTTTTACTTTATTTAAAGAAGGATACTAACATCCAATTGCTATTTATAGACTTAACGGGTCTAAAAATACCTTTAGGGAAAAAATATTTTTTGTTTCCGAATATCGATGAAAACCGATGATTTTCAAGGTTATTATCCACGGTTTTCGGGACAACTGGGCCTTGAGATAAAATATCTCTAAATTCGCACTGTAATATCTCTAAGACATATAATAATGAATCAGGATAACGAAATTGACATCTCACTTGAATATAAAGATAATTTGGAGATCTTAAGACCACTTTTCAGACCTTTTCTGTATTAGAGGAAACAGGTAATATTCTCCGTTTTTACGTTGTTTAAAGAGGGATACTAACATCCAATTGTTATTTATAGACGTAACGGGTCTATAAATACCTTTAGGGGAAAAATATTTTTTGATTCCGAATATCTATGAAAATGGCTTATTTTGAAAGTTATTATCCACGGTTTTCGGGACAACTGGACCTTGAAATAAAATGACTCTAAATTCGCACTGTAATATCTCTAAGACATATTTTCTCCATTCAATTTCACTCTACCATATTGCTTTTTGCACAAATATTAAGGGAGGTATTAAACAACTAATATAAGTACAAACATGATTGTGTAAGATGTTTTATTAAATTGGTATTTTTGCGGATATGAGTGGCATTAGATGTAAATAAGATGTTTTTATTAGGATAAAGTGGTCATTTTACATCCTTTTTTTAAGAAAGTAGTTGAGTGGAGTTGAATGGATAAAAAATGAAATATGGTAGAGTGGAATTGAAGGGAGGAAGTATAATAAATTCTTGATAAGGGTAAAGTCACGTCTCCTTAATTAAAGTAAACCTAAATCACAACTAACTAATAGTCACCGGTAAGCAAGGTATCGAATCCACAGAGAGGCGGTAGTATTCTAATCTGTTAAACTAGGTTTGTCTTTTAAGTAACAATTTCGGGGTTTGAATTGTGGTTTCTAAACTAATAGCAATTAATAACAACAACTAAAGTAAACAATAACAACTAATAATAATAACAACTAATAATAAGCAATAACAAACTAATAAGGTTGAAAACAATGAGATTAAAAGTCTAGGGTCTCAGGTTCACTAGGATTATTGTTCAGGGATAGGGATAAAATCAACTATCATGCAATAAAGTTATCTAAGGTCACAAGATCGGTCGATTCAATTATGCCCTTTAGATCTACAATTTAACATGCGATCGCTATCATTAAACGAGTTCTATTCAATTATCGTAGCCTATCTTAGTCTTAACCCGGTCGGTGTCAATCCTAATTTGCGAGACTAGTTAATTAATCCTGACCAGTAATCAAACAACTAGATAGAATTAAAACGATAATCAAACGATAATCATGCAATTGCAATTCAATTAATTAATCTACCCCTTCTAACAATCCTAGATCCCCTTTTAACCCTAGAGAGGAATTTAGCTACTCATAACGATATAAACAACAACAATAATAATTAAAGTAAACATGATTAACAACAATGAAAGGATGAAAAAAGAATAATTAAAGAACTAGAAGGTAATTGAATTGAATAACGAAGAAAGATTGAAGAATACCGATTACAAGTTGAACTAAAGACAATCGTCTTTGATGAATAAAATCCGGAGGCAATCAAACTAAATTAGGGTTTCTGATTTAAAGTATAAAAGCATTAAAAAGCATGAGAAAACATATATAATTATGAAAGACGAGCTTTCCTTTTATAATACAAAAGGTCTAATTAATTAGGTTAAAGTTTAGGAAAATAAAGAAAATCGCCGAAATATTAGGTTGCTCGATCGAGCAAGGCACTTCTGCTCGATCGAGCAAGAACACAGTGCGACTCGACCGAGCAATGTAGGTCTGCTCGGTCGAGCAACCTTCATTTTAGCTCGTTTCTTCATTTCTTCTCTTTTCTTCCTCGATTTCCGGGCATAATCTTCTACGATCCTACTCCGCCATGCTCCATATCATCTCAAAAAGCTCCAAATGCATCCAATCTGCATTAAAACATAACAAAAGCGGCATAATCTATATTCTAGCTAAAATAGCATAGAAATAAGCAAGGAAATACGGTAAATCGAGTTAAATGCGAATAAGGGAGGCATAAAATATGTATATAAATAATGATCATCAATTCTCACGATAACGAAATTTGCATCTGATTTGAAATAAAGATATTTTGGAGACCTTAAGACCACTTTTCAGACTTTGTCTGTATTAGAGGAAACAAGTAGTAATCTCCGTTTATACGTTGTTTAAACAGGGATACTAACATACAATTGCTATTTATAGATGTAACGGGTCTATAAATACCTTTAGGAAAAAAATATTTTTGGTTTCCGAATATTGCCGAAAACCGCTGATTATCAAGGTTATATTATCCACAATTTTCTGGACAACTGTGCCTTGAAATAAAATGTCTCTAAATTCGCACTGTAATATTTCTAAGACATATAATAATAACTCAGGATAACGCAATTTGCATCTGATATGAAATAAAGATATTTTGGAGACCTTAAGAACACTTTTCAGACCTTGTCTGTATTAGAGGAAACAAGTAGTAATCTCCGTTTTTACGTTTTTTAAAGAAGGATACTAACATCCAATTGTTATTTATAGGCGTAACGGGTCTATAAATACCTTTACGGAAAAAATATTTTTGGTTTCCGAATATCGCCGAAAACCGCTGATTTTCTACGTTATTATCCACGATTTTCGGGACAACTGGGCCTTGAAATAAAATGTCTCTAAATTCGCACTGTAGTATCACTAATTGCTACGTACTATTATTTAGAAAAGAAAAATTATATAATATTTAAAAACATAAAATGTAAAAAAAAAAAACAACTCAGCTATCAACAGGAAGTCAGGAACCCCCCCCCCCCCCTTGTCATTTCCCTTCCCCTACCGGTCTACCACCAGCAGATCACCGCCACCCTAGTCCCAGCCAACAACCCGACCACCAAACTCTGCCCTGGCCGGTCACACCACCAAACTTCGACCACAACCAGATCCCAACCTACGCATTTAACGAACGAAAATCGTCACTTTTAACGTACGAAAATCGTCACAGTCGATCACTAGCAATGCCGACACCCATAGTCTTTAACGTACGGAAATCGTCGACCACTAACCACCCTGCCTTCCACCACCCATAAACTCTAATTAACAATTAATTGTCAAGCATATAAGTTTAACTAATTGAAAAACCTAATTATTTCAAAAAAAAGTGTATTAATAATTGTTAAATCAAGATTAGTTCAATTATCGGAGAATTATAATTCATTGGTTAAGTTTATTAGATTTGATTTAAAGTTAAATGTAGATATAAGAGCTAATTTGATTATTTTTAAGAAAAAGAGGGGTTGTGTTTAAGAAAAGGGTAAAATATGGTAACTTTATGAAAAAGTGTATGTGAAAGAGTAAAATTCGTATGTGAAAAAGTAATTCCATTAATTAATTACCACCCAGCCTCTTTTCTGAATGCCCTCACTCAGCCACTGCCTTCTGCTATATCTCTTTTAATCTTCCTCTTTGATCTTTGTCTCTTTTGCTTTCACTTTTTTTGTTTGGTTTCTACCCGTACTTTTGTACAAATCTTTCATTTATTAGTACAAAATTACAAATCTCGGTCAATTTACTATTGCTTCTATTTCTAAGCAACAACATTGAATTAATTTTAAAACCCATATATATTCGGGTAATGTAAGAGTTTCAAACCCAACTGAATATGGGTATGTGTTTAAGTTTCCTAATTGAACTCTGAATTTTCTATTAACACTTTTTTTTATTAGTTTATTTTTCTAAGAAATTAGTTTATTTTATTTTTTAAAAATCTAATCATTTGTCCAATCTTTAATTTTTTTGGGTATTTTTTCAATTTCATACAAATTTATCATTTTTAATTTGCTAGAGCTTATTTAAAACATAATTTTTGCGATTGTTTACCCATAAGTTTTTTGCATCATTTTTCATTTTACGTCATTTTTGTTTTGTTCTATTTTTTTTTGTTTTAAGTCTTATTTTTCCAAGGTACAGAGTATTAGTATTTAATTAATTACTTTTTGTTGCTATTAATTTGAAAATATTTATTGTTATCATTAATAGTATTCTAATTGAATTTTTATTCATCAAGCGATTATATTTTTTTTATTTCGTTATCATAATCATATTAACACTAAATAGTGGTTATAATAATAATATTAATATATGAGCAATTAACTATAGTCCCATATCAGTGTATCCATCAAATTGATTCCTCAAAATGAAATATGACAATGAACGTGGTTGTGCCCTTATTTAATAAAAATAAAAATATGCACTTTCAAGTTTCAACCCAGGTTGCACGAAAATGGACACGGACACGACACGAACACGGGATACGGCAAAAAAATAAAATATACATATATATTGAAATAAAGGGAATTTGAAGACCGTTATAAACAACACTAAACTTTAGTCATTTATAAGCCAACAAAGTCGTAAAATGACAAAACAAATATATAGATATACATATAGTTATTCTGTAAATCTTGCTTAAGACGTAATTATCCGTCTTAAACTAAGACGGGTGAATTCCAATTGCTATTTATAGACGTAACGGGTCTATAAATACCTTTAGGAAAAAATATTTTTAATTTCCGAATATCGCTGAAAACTGCTGATTTTCAAGGTTATTATCCACGTTTTTCGAGACAACTGGGCCTTGAAATAAAATGTCTCTAAATTCGCACTGTAATATCTCTAAAACAATATGTTCAATAATAAATGTATTCAGACATCGTATAATCGTATTGATTCAAATCCTTCTTTTTCAAGCTGCTACTAACATTGCCAATCGTCTCATAATGACCTAAATATAATCATTTTCCCTAAAGGATCATATTTCTTCAACCGGTCTTATATTGTTGTTTTCTTGTGCCTCATTTTATGTCATGAATGTTTTAGTGTTAATACTAAAAAAAATATACTAATAATAAGCTCTTCACCATGTGTGGATAGAGCTAGCCAAAGTAACGGGCCAGCAGGCCGGCTCAACCCGGCCTGCCACAGGGCCAGCTGCAGCAGAAGCTCACCCAAGGGGCCTTGATGATCAAGCCACATACAAGACAAGCTTGACCCCTCAGATGGAAGCTCGAATTACAAGGTCTAAACAACAAGCTATGACAAGTCAAGAGCAACCCAAGCCAAGTCACCCCAATGAAGAAGACAGTTCAGGGTTCAACAACCCATGCCCATCCCCAACACAACCCACATTACCCACACAAAACAGAAACAGAGCCATTCAGGCCCAGACAGACCAGTTAACAAACCCAGCCTCTAGGAGGTACACCAGGGCATCCCAACCACCCCCACTATGGCCTACCATCAAGACAACCCTCTAAGCTACAAGTTTGCCCAGGACAAACCATTTTGAAGTCTAGTAAAAACCCATGAAACAGACACCCCAAAGCTAGAGTCCAGTAAACAGCATAGCAGAGGTAGTACATGCTCAGATGATGTTTTCTTTTGCTTAAGTCAACTTGTCTTCATCTAAGGCAGGTTTATCTATGTCCTCATAAGAGTGGAGAGTTCCAAGGAGCAACAAAACACCCAGAGCAAAGCACAAGACAACAAGATCAACATATTTCCATTTCAGGAAAACTCCAAAAACTACTTTATTTGCTTTTGCTCAGTCTGTTTTCTTTGGTGTTTTGTGTCTGTTCTTTATAGTTGTTAAGCTCGTCCTCTTGTGAGGCCCTTAATTAATGTCAGTAGAAGTAGTTTAGATCCTAAGCTGGCCCTTGGATGATACATACATCCAATGGTTCACAAGATATCAGTCCCTCTATATAAGGAGGTCTTGTATGTTGTTGTAAGCAGACTTTTATGAATGAATGAATTAAACTTTGAGAAATCACTCAATGTTATCAAACTTGTGCTAAGAGCTGTAGTTTGAAGCAAGCCTGATACACCTCCAAGGTGTTTGATCAGTGCCTTGTATTGTGAGCTAAGTTATACCTGTGCTTTGCTGTGGTTTAACTTACTTGCTGTTGAGGTTAGTCTAGGGTGTTTGTGCTTTGCTGTAACACTTGAAACTGTCTCTAAAACCAGTCTTGAATCCTTTTTCTCTTGTGCTTTGCTGTAGAGGATTGTATCCAAGTCATATCCCTTGAATCTTTCAGTTAAACAACTCACAATCTCTAAAACAACATCCCTTGTTACTTGATATTGTTTTCAGTTTGAGTCAAGCTAATCAAATCACTTAAAACTTGTGAACCTTAGTAGTTTACACTCCAAATTGGTTATCAGAGCTTTGGTTGAGAGTCTTAGTGAGTTCATTTTCCCTAACTACATTTAAAAACACAAAAATAGCCCAATGAGTGAAGAGAGACTAGCAGGAGTAGAAGCAAGGATGGAGGATCTGGCTGGGATTGTAACCACCCTAACCAGAACCTTGGACCAAGTTATAGGCAACCATTTGCTTGCTGGAGGGAGAGGTAGAGGACGTGGAAGAGGCCAAGGAGGAGGCAGAGGAAGGCCACCTGATGATGAGGAGTACCCAGACTCAGATGACTCAACAAGAAGCAGAGCTTCCATCCACAGGAACACAGACAAGCATCTTAAGGTAGATATCCCTGAGTTTTCTGGTAGTCTTAATCCTGATGACTTGTTAGAATGGCTTAGAGAAGTAGAAAGGATCTTTGAGTACAAGGGATACAATGATTCCAAGTCTTTTAAAGTAGCCATCCTTAAACTGAAAGGGTATGCTTCCCTTTGGTATGAGACTATGAAAGGGTTAAGGGCTAGGGAAGGTAAGGAACCCATCAAGTCTTGGACTAAACTGAAAAAGAAACTGTTAGACAAATTTGTTGCTAAGGATTACACCCAGGATCTGTTTATCAAGTTGTCTAAGTTGAAACAAGGAGACAAACCTGTTGAATCTTATCTGAGGGAGTTTGAACAACTCACCTTACAATGTGATATAAATGAGAAACCTGAGCAAAGGATTGCTAGGTACTTAGAGGGTCTAGATAAGAACATTGCTAACAAGGTTAGGATGCAACCTCTGTGGTCATTTGATGATGTTGTCAACCTATCTCTGAGAATTGAGAAGATAGGGAAGACTAAGCCTGCTACACCAAAACCTGTTAGGCCTTTTCAAACCAGACCTTATAGTGGGTTTAGAACCATGGATACCCCCAAGACAGCACCCCCACCTATCTTAGACAAGGGTAAGGGCATCATGGGTCAAAAGCCAAGCACTTCATTGACTGAGAACAGAATTAGGTGCTTCCAATGTCAAGGCTATGGACATTTCAGGAAGGATTGCCCTTCTAAGAAGACCTTAACCATAATGGAAGTTGAGGCTTGGGAGAAAGAGGGTCTAGTTGAGTATGAAAGGGATGAGCCTGAGGTTGAAGAAGTGGTGAGTGAGGAAGAAGAGTCTAGTCAGGAGGCAATAGTGGCACTCCCTGACACAGGCCACAGCTTAGTCCTATGGAGAGTAATGCATTCACAACAGATACCTTTGGAGGAGGATCAAAGGTCCCTCATTTTCAGGAGCAGATGTACCATACAAGGGAGGGTTTGTAACCTTATTATAGATGGAGGTAGTTGTACCAATGTGGCTTCTGTTACTATGGTTGATAAGCTGAAGTTGAGCACTCAAGATCACCCTCACCCCTATAAGTTGAGATGGCTGAGTAAGGGAGCAGAGGTTAAGGTGGATAAGCAATGCATGGTCCCTTTCTCCATTGGCAGTGTGTACAAGGATGAAGTATTGTGTGATGTGGTTCCAATGGATGCCTGTCACTTGCTATTAGGAAGGCCATGGGAGTTTGATAAAAGCTCCATACACCAAGGAAGAAGCAATACCTATTCTTTCAAGCATGGGAGCAGGAAGGTGACATTAGCCCCCTTGCCACCACACCAGAAGAGCTATGGAAGTCCAAGTATGGCTGAGGATTTTAGTGGAGTTGTATTTCTATCTGAGTCAGCAATGGTCAAGGAGTGTAGTGAGGAGCAACCTATAGTAATGCTGCTATCAAAGGAAGTTCAGGAAGAAGAGTCTAAGGTGATCCCTGCAGATGTTAAGCCCCTCATTGATCAGTTCAAGGAAGTGTTTCCAGAGGAACTTCCTGATGGCTTACCCCCTTTGAGAGGGATTGAACACCAAATAGACCTTGTGCCAGGGTCTGTACTACCTAATAGACCAGCCTACAGATGTGATCCTAAGGCTACACAAGAGCTACAAAAGCAAGTTGGAGAGTTGATGAGTAAAGGGTTTGTAAGGGAGTCATTAAGCCCTTGTGCTGTGCCTGCATTGTTGGTTCCTAAGAAGGATGGACTTGGAGGATGTGCATAGATAGCAGGGCTATCAACAACATCACAGTCAAGTATAGGTTCCCTATACCTAGGCTTGATGACATGTTGGATGAACTAAGTGGCTCAAGGATCTTTTCTAAGATTGACTTGAGGCAAGGTTACCATCAATTGAGGATCAGAGAAGGAGATGAGTGGAAGACAGCCTTCAAAACAAAGCATGGCCTTTATGAGTGGCTTGTCATGCCCTTTGGCCTGTCAAATGCCCCAAGTACCTTCATGAGATTGATGACAGAGGTGCTTAGGCCTTGCCTAGGGAGATTTGTGGTGGTATACTTTGATGATATCCTCATCTACAGCAAGAGCAAGGATGATCATTTGAGGCATCTTGAGGCTGTGTTTGAAATACTTAAGGAGAGCAAGCTCTTTGGGAAGCTTGAGAAGTGCACCTTCATGACTGAGGAAGTCAAGTTTCTAGGATATGTGGTCTCTGGTAGAGGCATTTCAGTTGATCAAGACAAGATCATGGCAGTCCAGTCTTGGCCTATCCCTAGGAGTATTACAGAAGTAAGGGGATTCCATGGCTTAGCATCCTTCTACAGAAGATTCATTAAGGACTTTAGCACCATTGCAGCACCTCTCACTGAGTGCATGAAGAAGGGAGAGTTCACTTGGACTGAGAATGCTTTACAGGCTTTCAAACACATGAAGAAGCTCTTGTGCAGTGCACCTATCCTAAGATTGCCAAACTTTGATTGCCTATTTGAGGTTGAATGTGATGCAAGTGGAGTGGGAATTGGAGCTGTCCTCATCCAAGAGAAGAAACCTGTAGCCTACTTTAGTGAAAAGCTAAGTGGTGCCAAGCTAAACTATTCTACATATGATAAAGAGTTCTATGCTCTTGTCAGAGCTCTGAGGCATTGGAGTCATTACCTGAAGCCCAAACCTTTTGTCTTACACTCTGATCATGAGGCATTGAAGTACATAGGAGGCCAGCATAAGCTCAGTCACAGACATGCTAAGTGGGTGGAGTTCCTTCAGTCATTCACCTTTTCTAGCAAGTACAAAGAGGGCAAACAAAATGTGGTGGCTGATGCATTGTCTAGGAGGTACACTCTGCTATCAACTATGGAGCAAAGGGTTCTTGGTTTTGAGTTCATGAAGGATATGTATCAAGAAGATCCAGACTTTGCAGAGGATTGGTTGGCACAGAAAGAGGGAACAAGAACCATTGATTCACCCTACACTTTGCAAAATGGATTCTTATTTAAAGGAAACAAGCTGTGTGTTCCCAGAGGATCTTATAGGAATCTATTGATTAAGGAGGTACATGGAAGTGGCCTTGGAGGACACTTTGGGGTTCAGAAAACTGTGGACATACTACAAGATCAATTCCATTGGCCTAAGATGATGGGAGAAGTTCAAATAGTGCTCAGAAGGTGTGGAGTTTGTCAAAAGGCCAAGAGTTCTTTCCAAGCAGGACCTTACACTCCCCTACCAGTCCCATGTAGGCCTTGGGAGGATGTTAGTATGGATTTCATAATGGCATTGCCTAGGACAGCAAGAGGGAAGGATTCTATCATGGTGGTTGTGGATAGGTTCAGTAAGATGGCACATTTCATTGCATGCAAGAAGACTGAGGATGCTGTGAGTGTAGCAGAGCTATACCTTGATGAGGTGGTGAGGTTACATGGAGTTCCAAGGACCATTGTGTCTGACAGAGACACAAAGTTTATGAGCCATTTCTGGAGGACATTGTGGAAACTGCTTAACACTAGGTTATTGTTTAGTACCTCCCATCACCCTCAAACTGATGGCCAAACTGAGGTGACTAACAAGACCTTGGGAAGAATCTTGAGGTGTATAGTCAGCAAATCTCTCAAGGATTGGGACTTGAAGTTGGCTCAAGCAGAGTTCTCTTTCAATAGAGCTCCATCAGCAGCCACAGGCCACTCCCCCTTTGAAGTGGTCTATGGTACTAACCCCTTAATGCCTTTGAGTTTGTCTAATGTGTGCAGGTCAGAAGTCCACTATGATGCCAAGAAGAGGGTGGAACAAATGTTAAAACTCCATGAATCAGTCAGGAAACAAATTGAGAAGGCTAATGATCTGTACAAGAAGAATGCCAAGGTTCCTAAGACCAAGAAAGACTTTGCACCAGGAGATCTAGTATGGATCAACCTAAGGAAAGAAAGGTTCCCTTCCAAGAGAAAGAACAAGCTAGAGCCAAGAGCAGATGGTCCTTTTCAAGTCATAGAGAAGATAGGTCCCAATGCCTACAAAATTGATCTACCAGGAGAGTATGCAGTCCATGGGACATTCAATGTTGGAGATCTTAGTCCTTTCTTTGAAGACTCTGAGGGAGAAGAAGACACAGGCTTGAGGTCAAGCCCTTTTCAACCTGGGGAGGCTGCAGCAGGAGCTCACCCAAGGGGCCTTGATGATCAAGCCACATACAAGACAAGCTTGACCCCTCAGATGGAAGCTCGAATTACAAGGTCTAAACAACAAGCTATGACAAGTCAAGAGCAACCCAAGCCAAGCCACCCCAATGAAGAAGACAGTTCAGGGTTCAACAACCCATGCCCATCCCCAACACAACCCACATTACCCACACAAAACAGAAACAGAGCCATTCAGGCCCAGACAGACCAGTTAACAAACCCAGCCTCTAGGAGGTACACCAGGGCATCCCAACCACCCCCACTATGGCCTACCATCAAGACAACCCTCTAAGCTACAAGTTTGCCCAGGACAAACCATTTTGAAGTCTAGTAAAAACCCATGAAACAGACACCCCAAAGCTAGAGTCCAGTAAACAGCATAGCAGAGGTAGTACATGCTCAGATGATGTTTTCTTTTGCTTAAGTCAACTTGTCTTCATCTAAGGCAGGTTTATCTATGTCCTCATAAGAGTGGAGAGTTCCAAGGAGCAACAAAACACCCAGAGCAAAGCACAAGACAACAAGATCAACATATTTCCATTTCAGGAAAACTCCAAAAACTACTTTATTTGCTTTTGCTCAGTCTGTTTTCTTTTGTGTTTTGTGTCTGTTCTTTATAGTTGTTAAGCTCGTCCTCTTGTGAGGCCCTTAATTAATGTCAGTAGAAGTAGTTTAGATCCTAAGCTGGCCCTTGGATGATACATACATCCAATGGTTCACAAGATATCAGTCCCTCTATATAAGGAGGTCTTGTATGTTGTTGTAAGCAGACTTTTATGAATGAATGAATTAAACTTTGAGAAATCACTCAATGTTATCAAACTTGTGCTAAGAGCTGTAGTTTGAAGCAAGCCTGATACACCTCCAAGGTGTTTGATCAGTGCCTTGTATTGTGAGCTAAGTTATACCTGTGCTTTGCTGTGGTTTAACTTACTTGCTGTTGAGGTTAGTCTAGGGTGTTTGTGCTTTGCTGTAACACTTGAAACTGTCTCTAAAACCAGTCTTGAATCCTTTTTCTCTTGTGCTTTGCTGTAGAGGATTGTATCCAAGTCATATCCCTTGAATCTTTCAGTTAAACAACTCACAATCTCTAAAACAACATCCCTTGTTACTTGATATTGTTTTCAGTTTGAGTCAAGCTAATCAAATCACTTAAAACTTGTGAACCTTAGTAGTTTACACTCCACCAACTCTGTCCCGGACTACCCAAGCCCGCCAGGGCCGCTCTATATCTGGGTCGAGATCAGGTTCTAAATTTCAAACTCGACCGGCCCAAAAGAAAAAATTTGCAAGGTCTGCCCCGCCCAAACACGCCTCTCTAAAACCCACCATGGGTCGGGTCCCTGTAACATAACCTGCAGCCCCGCTCGGCACGCCTCACTCACGGCTGATTAAGGGCCCATGGGAGTGAACCAGGCCCGGCCTGAACCCGACCTGTGGCCACCACTACGTGTGGACAATGATAAAATTGAAATTTAAAGTTTATAAGGCTAAAATAATGTACTCCCGAGTTAAAAATTCATGGGGTGAATATTATCGCACCATATACAAGTATTAGATTAACTTCGGAAAGATTTTAAATGTTAATTGGAAAAGTTCATTTGGTATTATATATCATGTCATTATTTTGAAAGCCCTACTAAAAATCTTCAATAACAATTTGTCTAGCACTTTAACAAAAGCCTCCACTATATATAAAAATCTATAAAAATAAGACAAATAAGTAAATGGTATGGCTCTTTTTTTTTTCACTTGGACACAAATGATATATAAATTTTGTTGATTATTTTGAAAGTATATAAGATTTGTTTGAAGCCTTGAAGGGAGTCTAATTGATTTTGCCGTGCCGTGACCACTACTCTTGTCTCCTTAATGGAATTATCAAAAGGACGCCACTAATACTCGTAGTCATGTAAATTCAAGATGACATTATTATTAAAAATAAATCAACTACATGTATTTTATAATGAGCATATAATAGTATCCTTAACGATTAGTGATTATTACTCTTTTATACTCCTTTCGTCCCGGTTATTTATTTGCCTTTTTTATTTTTTGTGAGGAGTATTTAATCAAAGGCAAACAAATAATTGAGACGGAGGGAGTATTAAGATTGGCTCATTATATTGTGGGGGGTGATTTATATTATTATTATTATTATTATTCACATGTGAACGAAAAATTTAAATTAGCTAGGTAAAATTATCGCCGTTTAATAGATAGATTGTAAAGTTTATGAGTTTAATTATAAAGCTTATGAGCTTGGCCGTAAATATATTAAGTTCTTTTAATTTAAATAAATATTTAGCTAAAAACATTTACAATGTAACTCATAAACAACAATACATATAAACTATATTATGTATTTTTTGACAAATTTTTTTTTATATATAATTCAGAGGTTTTGAAACAGTTAGAAAAATACACATAAATTCAATTAAAATCAGTCACATAATTATAAATTATAATGGAGAATAGTCCCGTTCGTGCATTACGAATGCATTTACATTTTACACCTCAAAAAGAAAAGAAACAAAAAAACTCAATGATTATAGCTAGGTACATTGTTTTGCAAGGCCAAAATAATTCCCCACAAAATGTCATTAACCATGATTATATATCATTCCTTGTTATTTAAGTCTTACGTCATCCAGACATTTTGAATAAACGTATGAAAATGAAAATTTGAAGAGTATTTGACCTACATGCTTTGCGCACCGGTCATCTCTTTCGTACAAAAGGTACTAATTCTCAATGATGCAAAGGGTTTGGACCACTAGGAACTACTCTCTTTTGACCACCATATCGACGATTGATATCACCTCGATCACTCCACGGTGGTGGCCGGCCTCCTTGGTGTTGATTGTAAAATGGGGTGAAATCAAACAACTCTCTTGAATACATAGTATCCCTCTTATTTACAATATGTAAATGACGAGAATTGTTATGAAACATATTATGAGAAAACAAAATTATGGCTAATAAAAAACAAGTTATGACCGCAAAAAAGCAAGATTTCATGGATATCATTTTTAAGAAAATTGAGGTTATTAAGAAGATTATTGAGAGTAGGCATGGGGTAATTATATGTTATATACAATAAAAAAGGGTAAGAAAATTATATTTAGTTTGATAGATAGATTGTGAAATGTTGAAGTAAGGTAGGAAAGGTAGTATAGTACTTTGACAACTTGAATTTAGTAAGGAAATAGTTCAAATTTAAGGAAAATATAAGAAGAATTGTAGTATTGAAGTAAGAGTTGCTTCCATTTGAGGCGTACGCGTACGAGAATTATGGATGTTGGAAGAGGGAAATATGAGTGAGGAATAATAGGAAGGACGGTGTAGTTAAAGCTCCTAACTCCAATAAGTTTGCCTTAGAATCTAAGGTACGTAAATGGAATAATTATGTGAATTGTCAACCCTAAAAAAATAAAATATGTGTAGCATTATATTAGATATGAGTATGTATCTAAGGTTAACAAATAATCGAGACAACAGGAGTATAGTTTAAATGGTAAATATAGGTAACCCGGGCGAAATAAGGTATCAAAACTAGTTCTCTTTAATTCTCGAAGCTTCTTAATGCTTTAACAATAATGACTTCCTATGAAATCTTTCACGGGCTAGCAGCTCTCTTATGGAGTTGTGAGATCACCTGATGTTCCACTTTTGTGTCTCATCTTATGTTGCATTGCCTTTATCTTACGATACATAAGAAAATACTTCGTATATAATAATATATGTTAAACTAATGATGTGTCAAAAGGAGAATGGAGTGGATACAAGATGAGACACAAAATGATGGGACATAAAATCCGCTCTTACACTATTATTAATTGATATGGGAAGTTAAATCATTACAAAATATTTTTGATTCCTAACAAAATCAACCATATTTTATAATTTCTATCGAAAATGTAACTTACTCGTAAACCCATTTCAAAATATGAGAACTCACCGTTACGACTAGACTAATATTCTCGCATTAAGCTTGTAATTTGAAATTTATGACACTTATTATTTAGTAGTATGTATTTTGTGTTTTTTTTTATGATGATATAAAATCTTGGATTCGCTCCTACTCACTATAATAACCGGATGGCATGATAAAATTGTCTTCTAATTGATAATTATCAAAAAAAGTTAAATACATTAGTTTACATGCTCGATCTATTTACACCCTCTATTTGTTGTAGTTAACCTTTGCAGATTGTGGTGTCACTGTGTCAGTAGGATTGGGTGCAAACCGTGCAATGCAAGTATACTAAACAATAACAATAGCCTCTTCTATAGGACCGTCTTATAGCATAAGAATTACTGAATTAGGGAATAATATCAACCTATGTAAAATGTAATACATAGGTATTATATGGCAGTGGGCCAGTGGTGGAAAAATGTATGGGCTATTTTGGGCCTTGACAATGTTTTTTTTTGTAAGGGATGTTTTGATTGTAAATAAGTTTGGAATCACTTGTATAACGAATATGAGATGACGTCACCCCCATCGGGTGATATTGTATTTTAGTACGAGCAAGTCACATACATACAACATGTGGGGTGCATTGCATAATGATGGACTCTACAGAATGACATTTGATCGAGTAGTACTGAGTCGCTTATATAAAAACCTCGTGTAGAACAGAGACATATGACCATTGAGTACATACGATGCCCAGGTCCAATTCAATTCAGCTCGGCCGCTAGCTAACTTAACCTAGAAACAAAAATTTTGAACTCGAAAAAGACGACTCAAGTTAGGTTTCGCACATAGCATAGCCTCTAAGTGAGTCGTTACATACAGGGACTGCACTAGAAAGATCGATGACAGGCAAAAGGCAATTCGCTAGGAGGGCGTCACTAGTGGCTGCCGTGACATATGCTTCCCAATAGTAACATGGTGGCGGAATATTATCTACCACGTCTAAGTCGATCTCGAAGAGCTCTCCGTCCTCCTCCATGTCGAACTCGACATTTTCTATCTTATAAAATGGATTATTGTATTTGGTTTGTGAATGTGAATCCATTTTGGATTGGATTGAAGAATTAGGAAGATATTTATAAAGCATGGGACAATAATAGTTAGGGAAGTTGGTACGTAAGTAGAAGTTTTGTTCAACAATTCTTAAGGGAAGATATAGATAGTATTAGTTGAGTTAGATTAAAGTTGGTTTAGGCTTCCATCACAAATTCTCTTGGTTTGAAGTATTATTCAAAGATTTAAAGCCTAGTAAGCGTTGCTTGAAAGGAGTAGAGGTACTAAAAACACAAGTTTATAAGTTATAACCCTTTAAATTGTAGAGTAAGGCTACCAACCTCAACAATAGATTAGCCTAAAAGTCCAAAACTTTTAATGCTATTTAATAAAAAATAAAAAAAGAGTTTCTACCACATCATCGTTTTCAAGTAAAGCCGCTATTTAATTTGTTACCAAAAGTATATATAGTATATAAAAAAAGGAAAATATTTTCGTCCACAATACTAGTCTTCTGTATTTCTGACAATAATAACAGGGTAAAGCCACTACTTCAAGAGTTCAAGTAGTGGGTTTTGTGCGGCTCTAAAAAAAAAACACAAATTGGTTGTTGAAAACGGACACTATTCGTCACAAGTTAAAAACGGATAATACCTATCTCACAATATGCAAGTGGAGAAATAAATGGATAGCAAATGAATTCCCTCACTTGTCCTCCCACTTGTATATTGTGAGAGGGGTATTATCCGCCACAAGCACTATCCGTCTTCAACTTATAACGGATAGTGCCCGTCTTTGATGAGACGAGCCGGAAAAAAAACCTGGAAATGATGGAGTGGACTTATGCCCTGTTCTTTTGGACTTAAACTCAGCTCCTTTAAGTTCAGTTCAGCTCCTATAAGTTCAGTTCATCTCCTATAAGTTCAGTTCAGTTCAGTTCAGCTCCTATAAGTTCAGTTCAGCTCCTATAAGTTCAGTTCAGTTCAGCTCCTATAAGTTCAGTTCAGTTCAGCTCCTATAAGTTCAGTTCAGTTCAGTTCAGCTCTTATAAGTTCAGTTCAGAAAAATTCAATTCTTACAAATTAAGTTCAGAAAAGTTCTACGGAATATATTATTTATGAAAACCGATATAAAAACATTTGACATTAATTAGTGGAATGACATTTGGTCATTTGAAAAAAAAGGTGGGTGTTAAAAAATATGCCCCGAATGTCACAAAAGTATCAAATGTCTATTATTGTTTTATACATTCACACTCCATAATTTTATAAGGATGCATAATCTTGGAATACTTATTATACAACATGACGTGAATATTCAAGGAACAGTAGATTTGGGCATGTTTGATGATAAGCGGAAAAAAAAAACCATGTTAAAGGTACGAAACAAGATAGTAAAAAACATTTGGCGAGGGAATAAATTCGTTGTTACGAGTGATAGTGAAGATAAAGAAGAAAGTGATGAGGAAGATGATGATATGGAAATAGATGGTTAGAAAACGATGTAATATGTGATTATTTTTTTTATCGTAATGTAAACGTAGTAATCTATTTGAACAAACCAATGTACATAAATCGGAATTATGTTATTATCTTACCTTATGTTTTAGAGTATACTTTTTTTTATGACAGTCCTTTCCAAAAAATAAAGATACAGATAAAGATGATGTCAACGTAGTAATATATTTGAACAAACCAAGGTATATAAATTGGAATTATGTTATTATCTTACCTTATGTAATAAAGTTCAGTTTAGTAAATTTTAGATTCTATAAATTCTATTCAATTAATTAAAATTAAGTTCATAAAAGTTCAGATCCTATAAGTTTAGTTCAGTTCAGTTCAGCTCCTATAAGTTCAGTTCAACTCTTATAAGTTCAGTTCAGTTCAGCTCCTATAAGTTCAGTTCAGCTCCGCTCCTATAGGTTCAGTTCAGCTCCTATAAGTTCAGTTCAGTTCAGTTCAGCTCCAATAAGTTCAGTTCAGCTCCTATAAGTTCAGTTCAGTTCAGTTCAGCTCCGATTCAGTCCAAAAGAACAGGGCCTAACTAGGGAGATATTGTTAGAAATAGATGCTACGTTTTTCTTTTTTAAGTGAGAGGAGGGGATGGAGCTACATGTAGATGTATCATGTATGGGCTTGAGCCCAATTAGAATTCTCAACAAAAAAATATAGTGTACATGACTGAATAATCTGAATTATCCGAATTTGAACTCAAGATTAGAGTTTGACCCAAAATCCCAATATTTATTGTTGTAAGTAATTATTATTCATGAATAACTTGATAATAATTGACTCGAAAATAACATGAACCTGAAATATTTGACCGGACTCTGACCCGAAACTGCAAGCCCAATATTGACCGACCTGAACTGACCCGACACGAACCCGACCCAGTTGAACCGTTTGCCATGTCTAGGTTCAAGACAATAATAATATTTTTTGTTTTTTTTAAAAAAAAAAAATTAGCCTTAATGAATAAATTACCTTAATTGCACATTAAATGGTCTAACCTAAATTTTAAATCGTAAATTACTCTATAAGTTGTAAAAGTATTGATATTTGATGATTTAATATCTTTGCTACAAGCCTACAATTGATATTTAAGTCTTTTTCACTCTTTCTAATGAAATTCTATCTCCACCATGAATTATTTATGTAATACAAGTAATATTTAATAAGCAAACTCAGACCAATAATTAAATTAAAGTCCCTACATCATTTGTTTGAACTCCCTTTGTATTTTACTCTTTTGTCATTTTTGCATTTCAATTTCTTATCCAATAATAGACCAATATCATAAAATATATCATTAGATTTCATGAAATCCATATTCTTATTAAAAAAAATCACTAAAAATCTAATAATACAAGCATATAAATTTTTATCAAAATATTTTGTTCGTAAATATTTTGGACAAGCTAAGCCATCATTCCGTGAGTTTAAAATAGTCATATTAAAAAAATTGAATTTTTTTGTTGTTACGTTGAAATATTGACATTTAGTCGAGTAGTATTTCGTGAATTACGCAAAACTAGCAATAACAATTTATCATTGACTTTAACCTAGTCTACAATACTCCTCAATCCTGGATCCGCCCGTGCTTCCAAGTTACAACTTTTTATTAACTAAAACGACTATTTCTCGGCAACAATCGAGTTCATTTCAATTTTCAATCTATTTCGAACTCAATATATCCTAGAGGAAAGTACACTAAAAATTTATAGGTAGATGGTAGACAGACTGACTAGTCACGAGCATCGTAGGAACCTAGTTCATCATGAATTATGGAGTACGTACTAGCAAAAACACACTAGCAAGTAGTAGCAAGTAACAACCTCGCATTCGTTAAAAGCCGAATTCGAACCATGGCTTAATTCGAACGAGTCGGTATGTCTTATTGTTTCAGACGGGTTAAGCTCTTTCACAACATCTCTCTACTTGCCTCATTTACTCTTTTGTGAGGAAACTTAACCTGTCTGAAACAATAAAATGGATCGCCTTATCTGAAGCACGACCAACTACAAGTCGTATATTGTGATGATTCTAAATGCTAATTAATTGATGACATTCAAAAGAGATAGTCTATGAAGTAGTATAGGTCGGACCTTATTAGAAGTACGGTACGAAATAACGCGGCATTCATTTTCTCAACGTAATCATCATGCAACCTACTCTACTACATTCACCACCTTGACAATCATCTAGAATGTTTCTCTAATCTTAATACTCATTCCGTCCAATTTATTTATTTGTCTTTTATATTCATCATGAGGGATATTTTAATCAAAGACAAACAAATGACTGGGACGGAGGAAATATCTAAAAATACAACTAGTCTTACTTAATTTAAGACTAAAATTTCCGTTTTAGCTTGCTTAAATTAAGAGTAAAATATCTATTCTAGAGGTAAAACGGATCTAATTAAACACTATAATTTGATGATAATAAGATAGGAGTAAATCTATTTTTACCTACGCGATTATCTTTATTTTTGTCATATAATACTCATTTGAATTTATTTTATCATTAAAACAGTTGTTGTCATCTGATCTTAAACAATAATTTGTTTTAAAAGTATAACATCTTAACATACTCAAAACTTCATATAACGAATCGAATACCAATATCGAGTTAGAATTCATTAAGTTTCCATATACAATTACATAACTACCAGAAAAACTCGCTTATGACCGTCTTCAACTTACGACATCTCATACTACTCCCTTTCCCACTTGTTTTATCTGTCTTCAATGAGATTTTATATTACAAATACACAACACACTCATTTTCAATTAAGTTGAGTATAAAAATGTGAATTTTACAAAAGAGTATATTTATTGGAGTATTTACTTGTTGTACAATTGTACAAGTATATAAACATAACCCTAACTAACTACTAAAAAAACACCAAAATACCAACAACAATGTCACTCTCCACTTCACTACTCCCTTTCTTCCTCCTACTCTTACTCACCCTCCTATCTCCCACCACCTCAATACACTCCTCTAATTATCTCAAACTCCAACTCATTCACACCAACACCCTTCTCCACAACTCCTCCTCCCACCTCCCCTTCCTCCACCACCACCATCACCGCCACCGCCACCGCCACCATAACTGTAATCGTGATCGTAATCGTAATCGTATCCACTCCCCTATAATATCCGGAGCCGGTTCTGGCTCCGGCCAATACTTCGCTTCCCTCACCCTAGGCACTCCTCCTCAACGTCTCCTTCTCGTAGCCGATACCGGCTCTGACCTAACCTGGCTCCGCTCTCACCGCCAAAACCACCGCAAAAACCACCACCGCGCCGCGTTCTTCCTCCGCCGCTCACGCTCATTCCGCCCGCTCCATTGTCTCCACACAAAATGCCACCTCCTATCCCACCAGCATTGTACCGGGGCCCACTCCTCGTGTTTATACACCTACTCCTACGCTGATGGCTCCTCCACCTTCGGTCTCCTCTCCACCGACATTACGTCGTTCAACACTACTCTTACTTTCGGTTGCGCCTTCAACCTGTCGGGGCCCAGTATCACTGGGCCCGCATTTGAAGGCGCAGCAGGAGTAATGGGCCTTGGGAAAGGCCCATTATCCTTTATTGACCAGCTAGGGAAGCGGTTTGGAAACCGCTTCTCCTACTGCTTACTTGACTACACTCTCTCCCCGCCTAAAACCAGCTACCTCGTTATCGGCGGACGAGAAAACGACGTCGTTTCGAATAATACTCATTCAACTCCGTTACTCACCAATATCTTCGCAACTACATTTTACTACATTGAAATAAAATACGTTATCATTGATAACGTAAAATTACCGATTAACCCTTCAATATGGGGCATTGACGACTTCGGAAACGGTGGGACCATCATAGACTCGGGGACTACTTTGACTTTTTTTCCGGAACCGGCGTACCGGAAGATAGTAAAGGAAATGTCGGAACGAGTTGAGTTACCTCGACTCAACAAACCGAGTCAAGTTTTTGATCTTTGTTATAATGTGTCAGGGGTGAGTAAGTTTAATTTTCCGAGTTTGAAACTCGTGTTGGCGGGTGACTCAGTGTTCGACCCGCCACCGGGTAATTACTTCATCGACACGGCAAAAGACGTGAAATGTTTGGCGTTACAGCCTGTTACGTCTCCTGCGGGGAATGCTGTTATAGGGAACTTGATGCAACAAGGGTTTTTGTTTGAGTTCGATAATGATAAATCTCGGCTATTATTTTCACGCAGCGGCTGTGGGAACCCTCGTTAATTAATTAATGCATGGTTCGATGCCAAGTCCAAAAATGTTTTTGTCATCCTTTTATGATTATTTATTACAAATGATTTGGTTGATTGTTTGGAAAATGGTATTATTGTTATTATTACTTCTTATGAATTCTTGATGTATTATAAATTAGTGATCATAGCTAGTTCTATGGTTCATTGTTATGTCAAAAGACAAATTTTGTAAAACCAATGAATTTTTTTTTGGAAGGTGGTTTATGGAGGTTCAATAATGATATATCTCGGTTGATTTTTTTTCAGGTACCGACTATAAACATCATCTTATTATTTTCCTTGTTACGAGTATTTGTTCATGATAGTTTCGTTAATCATTTGGTTATTTTCATTATATTTATTTATGTACATTTATATTAGTTCAGAATAAATCTAGCGAAAATTATACCATAACTCAAGTCATGAATACCACCTATTATAAATATTAACTAGCTTAACTGATCTAGTCTGATAAGTGATATTCATGACCTGAATTCAAATCTCGGCATAATTATGTTTATAATCTAAGTGCCTTCCTTTACCAAAAAAAAAAGGCACACTAAACTAGTAATCCTAGTTGTATGGTGTAGTGTTATTTTAGAGACAAACTTGTTGTAAACCAATGATTTTTTTTTTTGTTTATTTTTATTGGAAATGTGGTGTATGGAGATTATTGGGCAGGGTGAATTATCAATAATGTGTAGTAAATTCACATGATATGGGGTCACATACTCACATATATAAATGTGCGATGTGTACATTACTATATCATGTGGGGTTGTGTTTGTTTGTTGGCATATAGAGTGGAGAATAGTACTCGTAGTAGTAGTAGTAGTAGTAAATAGTGTTTCTTGACTAGTATGTGAGTATATGAGTATGTGACATTTATGTAAGCTTCCTTTTGTTAAATGTAACGCGTTTCATGGGTCACATTGGTATAGCACTTCCATTGGAGTGTGTCTACGACTCTACTCTATAAAAGGAAGTGATACATACATTAAGTTATTTACGATTCGCTAATTCGTGTCGAACCCGCTAAGTTATTTACTTGTGAGCTATATTGTTTTTTTTGCTTGTGTAAATCAGGGTGGCTATTGTCGACAAATTCCCTCATCGGCCATCGCGGGTGTCCTCGTGAACTAGTCAAAGAGTTTGCTCCATTCCCATGAACAAGGATTAAATAGCCTGGCCTACTCATGGTTGATGGATGAGGTGAGCAACCAACACAGCAAATTAAACTCATTTGATTTAATCCATAACTCAAGTTGTTGTTTGATATATAACAAGTCGAATTTTAATAGTTTGATTTGGTATAAGTTCTTCAGTTCAATTCAATTTAGTAAAGTTCAACTTAGACAATTTTAGTCCAATGAACAAGACCTAAATTCATTAGCAAAAAAAAGAGTTCATGTTTCACTCGACCCCTTTGAATTTCGATAAATACTCATGACTCACCAAGAAATACATTAATCACAATTATATTAGAAATAAAGTGGTCCGTAAATATTACTCCGTATCTGTCTATTTTCATAATAAACGAATTTACGGACTATATAAAATAATCTTATGAAGCCTAGTCACCAAGTAGAGTTATTACTTACTAAAAAGGCTAGAGTAAAATGATGAAAGGACGAAGCTAATAATAATAGAACAAGTTATACATGTGAAAAAAATCTAGTTCAACAAAGAAAGTGCAAGTAGTAGATTGGCTTTATATGATGAAATATAGTTGGACATGAATGCATTATATAGTTCGTGTAGTAAGTAGGCAAGCAATGAATTGAGTAACAACACAGTTTGCGAGTGGTCTATGTCTACTTATTATTATTTCTAGCAACCTCTTACTCACACCTTCTAACCAACTTCCTTTACTACTCTCCCATCTTTACATGACCCTTTCCTCTATTCCCCAACTCCGATCCCTTTTTATCGAGTTAATCTCTTGTAAAACCGTTGTAGGAGGAGGGATAACAATCCTACTTATTTACTTAGAATATGTGTCTGGACTTTGAATTTAAACTATATAAATGTTTGGATTGAGATTCTAATGTTTTTTAATTGATATGTGAAACAAACTGAACAAACAACGAAACTAATTAAAAAAGGTGGAAGAAGAATGTCCATTTTGTGTTGTATCTTGGGCAAATAGTTATTTAAAATGGCTATAGTCGTCTCAAACTTAAGACCGGTTAAATAAACCCATCTGGGTCGAATATAACAAAATAAAAGATTTGTCTTATATGCTCATATTAAATTATGTTTAACCCGTTTTTAATGTAAAGACGGATATCTCCATTTTAAGGAAGAATAGTCGGGTATCTTAAACCAAGTCTCTCATGTAGTGATGTCTAAATGAATAATTAAAACTCCCTGCACCAACATTTGTAACATACTTTGTCCCCAAAAGGGACATTCATGACACAGATATTAGACCTGATGTGCTGACTGCAGTCCTGCACTACACAAGTGGGAACAAATCCAGCGTAATCATCTGCATACAATACCATTTTATGTAGGTAAATTATCATTTGTGAAGGACGTTTATCGTCACAAGCTACAAGTGAGAGAGCCAGTGGAAGGGACTTGTGAGAAGTCAGAAGCGAGACTTTATGTTTTATGTAACACTCCGGATCAATTATCAGCTATTTTGGCTTGTGATGAAAATTAACTTGTGACAACTCATATCTACCTCTCGTTTTTTATATTATTTTAAACGGTCGTGAGACGTCACAAGCTTGTGACACGTCACTAATGAGAGTTTATGATCAATTATTCACCTACAACGGTGTCATACGAGACTTATTGCAAATGTAAGATATCCTGCACTCGCCTTTTGGTTCTTTAGGGATGGTAATGGCGCTTAGATGCAACCTGTACTTGTTCAGCGCACCTGTGTCTGTATATGAGGTATCTTTTACAACAGCCAATAAAGAAAAATACTTTAAAGGCTGAATGTTTTCACTTTTTCATGTGACACTTTTCAAAACCGTCAGTAAAATTTTCAACAGGTATGTCATGAGATTTACAAAGTTTAGAGATGACAAGTGTTGCTGCTATATATATATATACACACACAGGGTCTTTACTCCTCTTTCGGGATCCACCTACTCCACCAAAGGCTCTTACTAGTCTGGCTGAGCTCGTCGATGCTCTCGTTGATTGTTTTGCCGATCTTTCTTTGGAATCGAAGGGCCGATGCCAGTGCATTCCTTTGCGCACCCCCTTTCTTTCTCGGCTCCATCTCCTTCATATAAATTAACAAATTTCAAGGTTAAGATATTGCAGGAAACCTCTTTTTTCTAAGGTTTTGTCAGTCGGATGCTAATATATATCTTTCATATTTAATCCTTGTTTAGTTCACCTTGCGGCGTTAGAACTCCCATGATATGTTCAAAATTAGGAAGATTCTTAGCGATTACAATTCCGCAGATGATCCCCTTTACCCAAAATCATCCTGTTAATTCTCTAAAGGTTTATAACTATTTAATTAATAGCTTGCAACCAAAATAAGAAAAACCGGTGAGATAGGTATATATACTGTATACATACTCTGAGTTCCTGAAGTTGGGCTTCAGTGAATCCGCCGTCTTTTTTGGTCCCTGATCTTGCCATTAGCTGAGTAATCCATTTTGCAGCCTCCCCATAATCCTGAATTGTCACACGGAACAATCGTAGCCTCACATTTTGCATGAAAGACAAAGCCAAGAGGCCTTCCCTATCAAAATACGGGTGGGCCAGTGCGGCTTTTGCGCTCAGCCGTTGCCTTGCTTTAAACCGAACCATAGATGTTAAGAGTTCCCATCCTACCCCTCCGTCTATATCCAATATTTCGAACCCTCTTCGTAGATCAGGGGCTGCTCGGGGTTCAACCATAGTCCTCCATGCGTTTAAGTCATAATTACATCTCTTCAGCTGGCGATTGAACTGTATTAGGTTGCTATCAGAGCGCAACGAAGGGAAAGCCTGCGGAAAGAAATACATCAAATATTAATACCAGGAAAATAAATATGTAGAATACGAAAATAACCAGTGACGGAAGATTACCATTTGTAGGTATATCAAACCAGTGCTGTAGATGTCAAATCTGTCCGGCAAATTCAGCTGTCAAGTAGTAGAAGGGATGTGTGAAATACGGATGAGCCACTTATACTGACTGTCTAAAGTATAAACCAATACCAGGAAAATGAGGACAAATGTACAAGTCCTATCAGCTCTCAACAGTCTATGTAGTACCTGCCATAGAACCGGGGAAAGTGCAGCGGCCACGGGTGCTGGCGGTGCTGATGGAGTTTGAGTGCTCATGATGTACTGTTCTGGTGCCGCATATCTGAGGAGAAGGTATAACGTCATTCATAAGTATCTACACTGAATCCAATGGAGTCAAATAGCCTACTTCAGAATGGACAACATCAGTAGCGGGTCCAGAAATTTTCTCATATAAATATCAGACAGTAAAATTTCAGTACCAAAGTGAACAAAATACTAGAAAAACTGTCAATGTCTAAGCTAAGATCAAACAGCTACCACCTTCAACACGCGAGCTTTGATAAGAGGCTAAGAATGCGAAAAAAAATATCACCTCGGATCCAACAGGAACTCCTTCGGTATATAATTGATGCCTACTCGTAAATCAGCTGCAGCACCAAGATCAATGATCTTGAATGTGCGGGTACCTGGAGTCAGGTTAGATAGTGTAAGAAATAACTACAAAAAAATGGAAAACAATGTGAAACTCATCAGTCCATTCTAAAAAAAAGATTGCACACTCGCCAGTTATTGCAAGTTACCTTCGGAAAAAATAATATTCTGCGGCTTTATGTCTCGATGAACTATTCCGGTTGAGTGAAGTCCATCTAATGCAAATAAAAGCTGCCTCATTATTGTCTGTACAATTCTATTTTCTCTTTCGATCCCTTTTGGCAAGTTCTGTTGCTCTCCTAGAATCATTGTTTCAACCTACAGCATGAAATAGCACACGTCGATGTTTAAGCTTCATTAAATTTCTAAAATCCCCTCATTGAAATTCATCATCATATTTTGATGAAAAGGACAAATTTACAGGAAAAACATTAGATGAAAAAGTTTCAAATGTGAACATAATGTTACAATTAATCGTACCGCTGTATTTCCAGACAGATATTTCGCTTCATATTAGGCAAGTAACAAACTGATAGAAGCTAAAATTCAAAATTTTCCCGTAATAGAGCTCTAACTTCTAAACACGGATAAGTTTATTATTACTTATGAACTGATCTTTCACTCAAAAAAAATGTGGAACATACGGATTCTACAACAGACATTAAGCTGAATTGAATACAAATTTATAAAAATCGAACAAAATAAACCCTTCTAAAACAGTTTCAGACTCATTACGCTCTTTTCTAAGGGTTCATCAATGGTTCAGTAGCACAGCACAGATTGAAGAAAAGTAATAGAAAACGAAACCAAGGGAATGTCTTCTGAGTCCTGGCAGAAAACAAGCTAGGTCTATCTAATAACGCCTCTTCCAACGCAGACATAACAATGTGCAGCAAAGTTTAGCAACACAGTGAAGAAAACAAAATTCCAAATATGCTTAGCAACCAAAGAATTATAGAAACAAACAGTGAAATATAGAAACATTAAACACGATGCTCATCCAGTGTGTTCAAGCTCAAACATAAACAAGCTTCAAAGCGCAATTGTAGGCATATAAGAAGGTATAACTAAAACTGAGAGAGAATACCAACATTGTAGGGGAACTCCTTGCTATACAGTAAATCTGCAAGAGTTGACTCACCCTCAAAACGCCATAAGAGCCAGTATTCACCTTTATTCTTAGAGGAAGTCTGAAACGTGTACAAGGAAATAGATTCAGCCACGCATTAAAGACGCTTTCAAATCTATGCCATTGATTAATAAGATGAAGCAGCAAAGAGCAGTACCTCCAAAAAACCATACAAAAAATCTGCACAACTACTAGAACAAGCCCTCCTTGCACGCTCATTCATCCAGATCTCCACCGCGCCATATTCATTAGCCTTTTTCAAGACCAGAGCATCTTCCTATCACAGACACATTCACTACAAGTTAAAGGTACTTGTAATTATTGTACTATTATAAAAAAATTAGAAGACCACCATTATTACGGTGCTTCTTGTATGATATTGCCTCACGTAAACCAAATACTTACAAAGACCCGGAGAAAACAAGGGCATTGACCGAACACAACAAAAAAAAATAAAAAAATTGGGACCATTGATCCCAACTCCAAGCATGTTTACAAGCACAAGTACAAGCTATGGAAAGAGGACAGTGATCAAAATCGGAGTAGGAAGTTATGAACCATCCAAGCATATATCATCAAGCTCCAGAATAAATCTATCAAGCAAACAAGGGAAGCAAATACGGGGTGGAGCATATCAAAATAAAGAAGGTGTAAGAACGATAATACAAATCAAAAGAAATTTCAAGATTAGGGGGAGTTTTTCATAAACAAGCTCAAGTACAACAAACTCGAGATTTTTCAAGATTAAGAGGGACTGGGGCGTCTTAAAATGTAGGTTAATCTTGAAAAATTCTTAATATAAATTTCTAGCCAATTCTACCCAAATATCTATAAGTAGAATAATGTAGATCAACCATGAGAATAAATTCTCTAGAAGGATCACAAGCTTGCTGAAAGTATGTATACCAACATATGGAGAAGTGTGAATTGTGAATAGCAATGTATGTCATTAGATCATGGTGTAGCCGTGTATCCAACAATGGAGTTTATATGTCCCGGCCACCAATTACGACGTCTCTCCCACAATAATGCAAGCTCAAACAAATTCAATATATCAATAAAAGATCATCCATGTTTGAGAATTCCCAACTCACTATGTTCCGCTACAAAAATAAATCCAACATATTCCTCGTTTAATTATAGGATTAATGGGCTGGCCTCGCATGTAAGACCCATCTTATATAAGTTCTTGTACCATTATAACCATTGGTGCGCGCAGATATGCAACCATACTCGTATTCATGTACTCCTCCAGTCAGCAATGAAGTAACAAAGATCAATGAAACAAAATGATCACCAAATTCATCATGACCAAATCAATTAACAAATTTATAGAAAACCTTAAAAGAGTTAATGACCAGAATGCAACAGTTAGAGTATGTTCTTGAGCTTATTTTTGCCTTACTTCAGCAAGGTCCGAGTACAATTACAAACTTCAGTGCAATGTGTATCTAAATTAAGCGAAAGTAAGTTCCAAAGAACACACCCATAGACGCGATGAGTATCTCAAGCTTTTGTACAATACACAAGAAAAGGCAGCTTTACAGTTCCACACTTCCACCAATATAAGAATCAACACAAAGACAAGTTATATGAGACGGTTCCACATGTAATAGCAACCAATCAATCATGTAATTAGATAAGGAATACACAAGCATTCAGATATGTTTCACATATGAGACCGTCTCATACAAGACTCATCGATCAATAGATCATCAGTACCTTGACAGATCGCTTTTTCGAATTAGCAACAGAAACTTTATACACAGAACCAAAAGCACCTTCTCCCAACTTCTTTCCCAACACAATATCATCCTGCCAACAAACAACAACAACAAAAACACATCAAAACACAACCCTTATACTAAAACATCAAAACCTCGAAAACCAACAAATTTAACAAATTAACAACCTTTTTGAAAGTAGGCCTAAAAATTCTCTCAACAAACTGAAACACAAACATATCCCAAAATCCAGGAGCTACACCGGGAGTAGCCCAAAGGTAAGAAACAGTACCAAGAGCCAAAATAAACCCAGGAATAGTAAGTGTAAGTTCATTTGACCTTGGAAGTGTACTCCTATAAATTACATCACCACATGCCATAACTGTACAAGGTAATCCAACTCCCACACCCAAGAAAAGATCCTTCATTGGGTCAAATAACTCGAACCCGGAAGCGAAAACCAAACATTTTCTCCTTGATTTTAAGGGTATTGATGAACTAAATTGGGGTTTCAACAATAGGGTTTTGCCTAAAAATTGAGAATTGTGTTTTTTGGGATTAAGGGTTTGGTAATTTGTGCTTATTTGAGCTAATCCTACTCCACTTGCTGATATTGCTGCCATTTTTTTTCAATTTTTTCAATAAATCATCTAAATCTTACATAAAGATTCAATCTTTTTCAGAAAAACATCTAATTTAGTAAGATTTTGATCATAATTTTGGATAAAGATTGAATCTTTTTGTTGTATGATAGTGAATTTTTGAAAGAAAATGTTGGGGTTTTGAGTTTTTTTTATTGTGTGATTAAAATGACAGTTAATTCTGGTATTTTTGTGGTGGGAAATGAGTTTAACAACATTTGTGGGAAACTACAATTTTAGTGTTGGATAGATTTTTTTATTGTTTTTTTGTGGAAGTTATGTTTCAAAATTCTGTTTTGTGCAAGTGATTTGGAGGAATATAGACCACCAATGACACGTACGAGGTTGTTGTGGGCTAAGCCTTGTAAAATGGAACCATGAAAAAGCCCATGGAATGTTTGTAGCCCATATGTGTTGTGGGTTGTGCTTGAGTGTGTTAGTGGTTTGGTCTAGTTGGAGATCAAGCTCACAATGGAGAAGGAAAGTCGAATACTCCGATGGGGCGGTGCGAGGGAGCCGGGGAGGGGCGGTTGACGGGATGGGTGTAGGTAGTGGAGGATTTTAATTATGTTGAGATAGGGTTTTACAAATCGGTGGTTGAGGTTCGAATTTTGGCCTTTTTTATCTTCAATTATGAGACCTGTCATTGTGAAGGTTGTAGATAACTGTGAAGTCTGATGAGTGGAGGTGTCTTTGAGAGAAAGAGTGGAGTGATATTATTAGTTATTAGTAGAATTAATGTATCGGATTGTAAATGAAGTGCCGATATGCAGTGATAAGAAGTTCGATTACTTCTTATTTAAGAGAAAGATGTATGTTACGGTACTTGTAAATGTATTATCGAAATTTGTTGATCATCTTGAGATCGAAGTTCAAAAATTTTATAAAGGGGAGGGTTATTGATCTTGAGGTGAGCAAATAATAGCCAACAAATATAACTAGTGAATCTGAATAAGGTTATATTAAAGGTGTAAGTATACTTCTTTTTTTCTTTAAATAATGTGATAGTTCTTGATATAAGGCGATAGCCTAGGATACTTCAAATCCTTAACACTGATGGTACATTTTATGTATCAATACAAACTTCTTTTCGGCATTTTCAAATTTCATCTAAAACCAGAAATAGAGATAACAGATCAAAAGAAATACATATCTGATCCACGTGGCCACGTGACACATTTTCCAAGTCATAATAGCCAGCAACATAACTAACAATGACACCTTAAATGTTAAGGCAAATTCTCATTTTAAATATTTCCGTCTGAAGCCTTCAGACATGTCAGCTATCTGAAGGCTTCAGACATAAATAGTCGTAAGGCCTACTAAAATGCTAATAGCATGTACCAAAAATTTTTTACTAATAGCATGACACATATTTGGGAAAGAACAAAATTGGGTGCTCCAAGTTACACTATTTGCACCAATTTCATTCGGAATAGTGAGAAATGTGAGTTATACCCCTAAGAAGTGGATGATTGATGAGCACAATGAAGATTTGGACATGTTTGGCTTCTTCCAAAGAATTTGGTGCAAACTGTGGTCACAAAACAATCGTATCTAGTTAGTAATATGGGATACTAACATCCAATTAATAATTTTATACGTAACATGTCTATAAATACCTTTAGGAAAAAAATTATGTTTGGTTTCTGAATATCGTTGAAAACCGCTGATTTTCAAGATTATTATCCACGGTTTTCGGGACAACTGAGTCTTGAAATAAAATGTCTCTAAATTCACACTAAAATATCTATACGACATATAATAATGACTCAGGATAACGAAATCGGCATCTCAATGGAAATCAAGATAATTTGGAGACTTTAAGATCACTTTTCAGACCTAGTCTGTATCAGAGAAAACAAGAAGTATTCTCTGTTTTTACATAGTTTAAAAAGGGATACTAACATCCAATTGCTATTTATAGACGTAACGGGTCTATAAATACCTTTAGGGAAAAAATATTTTTGGATTCCAAATATCGCTGAAAACCGCTGATTTTAAAGGTTATTATTATACACGGTTTTCGGGACGACTGGCCTTGAAATAAAATGTCCCTAAATTCGCAATGTAATATCTCTAAGACATATAATAATGACTCAGGATATCGAAATTGGCATCTGATTTGAATTAAAGATATTTTGAAGACCTTAGTCTGTATTAGAGGAAACAAGAAAGATTCTTTGTTTTTACGTTGTTTACGAGGAATACTAACATCCAATTGTTATTTATAGACGTAACGGGTCTATAAATATCTTTAGGGAAAATAAAATTTTGGTTTCCGAATATTATTATCCACGGTTTTCGGGACAACTGGGCATTGAAATAAAATTTCTCTAAATTCGCACTGTAATATCTCTAAGACATATAATAATGACTCGGGATAACGAAATTGGCATCTGATTTGAGATAAATATAGTTTGGAGACCTTAAGACCACTTCTCATACCTTGTCTATATCATAGGAAATAAGAAGTATTCTCTATTTTTACGTTGTTTAAAGAGGGATACTAATATCCAATTGTTATTTATAGATGTAACGGGTCTATAAATACCTTTAGGGAAAAAAGATATTTGGTTTTCGAATATCGTTTAAAACCGCTGATTTTCATAGTTATTATCCACGGTTTTCGGGACAAATGGGCCTTGAAATAAAATGTTTCTAAATTCGAACTGTAAATCTGTAATTTCTATAAGACATATAATAATGACTCAGGATAACGAAATTGGCATCTCACTTGAAATAAAGATAATTTGAAGACCTTAAGACCACTTTTCAGACCTTGTTTGTATTAGAAGAAACAATAATATTCTCCATTTTTACATTGTTTAAAGAGAGATATTAACATCCAATTGCTATTTATAAACGTAACGGGTCTATAAATACTTTTAATAAAAAATATTTTTGGTTTCCGAATATCACTGAAAATCGTTGATTTTGAAGGTTATTATCCACAATTTTCTGGACAACTGGGCCTTAAAATAAAATGTCTCTAAATTCGCACAGTAATATCTCTAAGACATATAATAATGACTCAGGATAACAAAATTTGCATCTATTTTCAAATAAACATAGTTTGGAGATCTTAGGAACACTTTTCAGACATTGTGTGTATTAGAGGAAACAAGTAGTATTCTCCGTTTTTACGTTGTTTAAAGAGGGATAGTGGGATACTAACATCAAATTGCTATTTATAGATGTAACGGGTCTATAAATACCTTTAGGGAAAAAAGATATTTGGTTTTCGAATATCGTTTAAAACCGCTGATTTTCAAAGTTATTATCCACGGTTTTCGGGACAAATGGGCCTTGAAATAAAATGTTTCTAAATTCGAACTGTAAATCTGTAATATCTATAAGACATATAATAATGACTCAGGATAACGAAATTGGCATCTCACTTGAAATAAAGATAATTTGAAGACCTTAAGACCACTTTTCAGACCTTGTTTGTATTAGAAGAAACAATAATATTCTCCATTTTTACATTGTTTAAAGAGGGATATTAACATCCAATTGCTATTTATAAACGTAACGGGTCTATAAATACTTTTAATAAAAAATATTTTTGGTTTCCGAATATCACTGAAAATCGTTGATTTTGAAGGTTATTATCCACAATTTTCTGGACAACTGGGTCTTAAAATAAAATATCTCTAAATTCGCACAGTAATATCTCTAAGACATATAATAATGACTCAGGAAAACAAAATTTGCATCTATTTTCAAATAAACATAGTTTGGAGATCTTAGGAACACTTTTCAGACATTGTGTGTATTAGAGGAAACAAGTAGTATTCTCCGTTTTTACCTTGTTTAAAGAGGGATAGTGGGATACTAACATCAAATTGCTATTTATAGATGTAACGGGTCTATAAATACCTTTAGGGAAAAAATATTATTGGATTCCAAATATCGCTGAAAACAGCTGATTTTAAAGGTTATTATCCACGGTTTTCGGGACAATTGGACCTTGAAATAAAACGTCTATAAATTCGCACTGTAATATCTCTAAGATATATAATAATAACTCAGGTTAACGAAATTGCCATCTGATTTGAAATAAAGATATTTTAGAAACTTTAAGACCACTTTTCAGACCTTGTCTGTATTAGAAGAAACAATAATATTCTCCGTTTTTACATTGTTTAAAGAAGAATATTAACATCCAATTGCTATTTATAAACGTAACGGGTCTATAAGTACTTTTAATAAAAAATATTTTTGGTTTCCGAATATCACTGAAAATCGTTGACTTTGAAGGTTATTATCCACAATTTTCTGGACAACTGGGCCTTGAAATAAAATGTCTCTAAATTCGCAATGTAATATATCTAAGATATATAAAAATGACTCAGGATAACAAAATGTGCATCTGTTTTCAAATAAAGATAGTTTGGAGACCTTAAGAGCACTTTTCAGACCTTGTTTGTATTAGAAGAAACAAGTATTAATCTCCGTTTTTAAGTTGCTTAAAAAGGGATACTAAAACCAATTGCTATTTTTAGACTTAGCGGGTCTATAAACACCTTTAGGGAAAATTATTTTTGGTTTCCGAATATTGCAGAAAACCGCTGATTTTGAAGGTTATTATCCACGGTTTTCAGGACAACTGGGCCTTGAAAAAAATGTCTCTAAATTCGCACCGTAATATCTCTAAGACATATAATAATGACTCAGGATAACAAAATTGGCATTTGATTTGAATTAAAGATATTTTAGAGATCTTAAGACCACTTTTCAGACCTTGTCTATATCAGAGGAAACAAGAAGTATTCTCTGTTTTTACGTTGTTTAAAGAGGGATACTAACATCCAATTGCTGTTTAATTATCTCTAAATTCGCACTGTAATATCTCTAAGACATATAATAATGAGTTAGGATAACGAAATTGGCATCTGATTTGAAATAAAGATAATTTGGAGAGCTTAAGACCACTTTTCAGACCTTGTCTGTATTAGAAGAAACAAGAAGAGTTCTCTATTTTTACGTTGTTTACGAGGAATACTAACATCCAATTGCTATTTATAGACTTAACGGGTCTATAAAAACCTTTAGGGAAAAAAAATTTTGGTTTCTTAATATCGATGAAAACCGCTGATTTTCAAGGTTATTATCCACGTTTTTCGGGACAAGTGGGCCTTGAAATAAAATTTCTCTAAATTCGCACTGTAATATCTCTAAGACATATAATAATGACTCAGGATATCGAAATTGACATCTGATTTGAAATAAAGATAGTTTGGAGGCCTTAAGATCACTTTTTAGACATTGTCTGTATTAGAGGACACAAGTATTAATCTCCGTTTTTACGTTGTTTAAAGAGGGATACTAAAACCAATTGTTATTTATAGACTTAACGGGTCTATAAACACCTTTAGGGAAAAATTATTTTTGGTTTCCGAATATTGATGAAAACCGCTGATTTTGAAGGTTATTTTCCACGGTTTTCAGGACAACTGGGCCTTGAAAAAAATGTTTCTAAATTCGCACTGTAATATCTCTAAGACATATAATAATCACTCAGGATAACGAAATTGGCATCTGATTTGAAATAAAGATATTTTGGAGACCTTAAGACCACTTTTCAGACCTTGTCTTTATCATAGGAAACAAGAAGTATTTTTTGTTTTTAAGTTATTTAAAGAGGACTACTAACATCCAATTACCATTTAATTATAGACGTAATGGGTCTATAAATAACTGTAGGAAAAAACTATTTTTGATTTCCGAATATCGTTGAAAACCGCTGATTTTCAAGGTTATTATCCACTTTTTTCGGGACAACTGGGCCTTGAAATAAAATGTCTCTAAATTCGCACTGTATCTCTAAGACATATAATAATGATTCTCGATAATGAAATTGACATCTGATTTGAAATAAAGATAGTTTGGAGACCTTAAGACCACTTTTCAGACCTTGTCTGTGTTCAGACCAATTCTAAATTAGATTGGTTGATGATGTCTTAAGACAAATTAATCTTATTGTTAATATAATGTGTGCCTCTTAAGTTTTAATCTTATAGCTATGGAAGCTCAACTAATCGTTCAAGGTTGCACAAGAAGATCAAGAGATGAAGATCGTCATTGTTAGAGTCATAGTCTTGTATAAGAGATCATTAAACTCGATTCCTGCTAAGTATTTCAAAACTGACAGTGACATGTCACTGTGGTTTCTGGCTCTTAAATATTTCGAAAATGTTTAACTCTTGAAAATAGTTTTCCAAACTTTTGATCAGCATTTTACATTGCTAAAAATTCTGATTTGATCTTTATAATTGGAAGAAAGCTTTTAGCTGTCTTGGAGAAGAGATAGCTTGCACAAAAAGACATTTGCCAAAAATGGGTTGTTTACTTTTTCTATATTTGGTCACTACCATTTATGCTCTTTCTTGTTGAAAAAACTACCCTTATTTATTTAAGTGTGGCTGCAAAATTAAGTTACTTACCCAATTCACACATTTGGTTTTAATTATGATGTGACATTTATTTGGTCTAAAAAATGTTTCGAATGCCAATGCACAAACATTTACAGGTGCTGGACTGCTGGTCAATTATCCAATTCACACATTTTCAATTGTGACGAGACGACTTTTCGCAAGAGATACAAAATAAAACTAGTCATAAGATTATATTTAGTTAGTTATTAAGGATTAAGTTAGAATTAATAATTGTTCTTTATGTCGATTAGGAGTCTCGTTTATTAAGGAGACAATAACTATTTAAGGTTTATTTTGTACGTTATTTTCAGTCATAAAAGAAGTTAACGAAAAATTCCAGTAAAGGAATAAAGGTTTGATTAAAAATTCCAGATTTGAGACGATACTTCAAATCTCCGTCTAGCATTCGAGTGAGGTAGTTCATTTGTAGGACACCATTAGTTCGCACTCAAGGTCGAATAATGAACTAAATATCCTTTTTATTTTGTTAGTTACTGTTCGTTTGTCACGCTCCTCGCGTAACAAGTTTCAAATTTGTTAAAAGTTGTTACTCACATTTTTAAATGAGGCTCTTGATTCATAGTTTATTTACCAATTTATCACTCGGGCGTATTTTCTTATTGTAGACCATTAGTTTACCTTTTGTCAATTCACATTCTAAGTTACAATATTTTTGAGCTAGTAATATATACTTCAATTATTTAACTTGATTGAACCCACATTTTAAACTACTAATTATGAGGCTCTTGATTCATTCTATGAGTAATAATGAGATGTGTTATCGCAAATCATAACCAAGTCATCTGTTTACAAAGTCATTAGAAGACTCATCACCAAAGAAAGAGGGCTCTTGAAGTTGAAAGGAATTAGTCCCTCAAATACAACACACTTTCACGACTAAATAAACTAATGATTAAAATAAACTCTATTCTTATAATTTAATTATAAAAAAGTCTCATTAACGACGGGTTGACCCGCGGATCAAGCCTCTTTAACAAAGAGCAAGTAGAGGGCTTTATTTGCCTCTTAATTGCACCCCCACCTACCCTTTGTGAAAGAGATTTGACTTATCTTAAGCTTAAGACTGGTCGACCTGTCTTAAATGAAAATTTATACTCCCTCCGTCCTAATCATTTGTTTGTCTTTGATTAAAATATCAGCACAAAAAATATAAAAGGCGAATAAATAAATAGAATAGATGGAGTATTAATTATAAACTATTCCCTAGTGCTAAAGAACAATTCCATTGATAGCTAGAGATAAACTCGTGCTTTTTGGCTTATGATGCATAATTACGCACTACAGTAACTAACTTGTTACTTAATCACATATACAAACAAAACAAAGGCTGCGCCTTTTTCATTTTAATTTTTTATTTATTTCATCATATATTCATATTAATTCATTGTCTTAATTCTTAATGGTTATAACGAATGTCCAATGAAATTAAAGATACTCGTAGATCACTCGTACATATTCATCCTTCTCTTTATATATCATTGTCAAGATTAGTTATTATATGTATATTTTTTTTATTTACTCCCGATAAAACAAAATTATACACTAATGTTATTAATTAGTTTTATCACTAAAATAATCTAAGAAAATTTATGAAACTATATTAATAGGTGAAGCATTACAAATTCAATGAGGTATTGACTTAAAATCTATATAAGTAGTATAAAAAAAAAACTTTATGTATAATGTATGTATTGTGCGTGGTCTAACCTAGTAGTAAATTAAGTGAAACTATCGAAGATGTTATAGAGTAGTGGTTAAGACAGAAATACTATGGACAATAGGTTGTAGGTTCGAATCTCCTCTCCTTTATTGTAATGCACCTAAATTACCATGCATACATACATAGTACATACATTGTATTGAGTAAGTTTTTGTCCAATAAAATACTCGCATCTGATACGGAGTAATAACTTTTAATTTTTTTTTAATGTATCCCATAAACGAAGCCTATGATCAACTCATACCTAGTTGGACTAATTGGTTTTTTTTTAATTTGGCGAATTAATTTTTTTGTTCCAAATAATGTTTCCACCTAAGTACATACCTAACTAAAATCTACAGTGAAATTGTAGTGCAAAAGCATGCACAACTCCACGGATAGCTAGAGATAAACTCCTGCTTTTCAGATCTTCGTGCGAGATTACGCACTAATCGCCTTACTAAGATGCATACAAAATCAGGGCTGCGCCTTTTTTTGGGTACGTAAAAGTTGATGTTTAAAGGTAGGTCTATCCAGTCGTCTAAGGCCAGAGCAGAGCATCGGTCTCATAGAGAACTTGAAGTAGTGTTTGTTTACAGATCGCTTTATTACCAACAAGGTTATATTTTTACTCAATGGGAATCGAACCTCTGACTTTATGGCCAAATGGTGGATACTACGATATTAGCAAATGATGTTTTTGATAAAATGATAACAAACTAACAAATATAATCACATAAAAGATCATTTACACAAACTAAATGATCAATACATAATGTCATAAAAAATTAAAGATCACTCTAAATATTAAGTCAAATAATTTTACAAAAGTTTTGCCGTACCAGATTTATTGCCAAATAATATATACTCGGTAATAATTTATGTCGCTATATAACATGAAGCTAATTAAAATGTATATATAAATTTTGTAACAGTTTTTCTAATCTATGTATGTTCTTAGGGCACATGTTAAAATCCTTTAAATGAGAATCTTGACAATAAATATATCGTATTGAAAAATGAAAAAGTTATTCTTTATTATCAAAATTTTCATTTAGAACACATTTTAGTAAGACCGAATTCTTAAGGTAATTAAGGACATATTTTAAAAAGTATTCCGTATTTGTCTCAGTTTTGGGGCAACAAATAAGGATTTTGTTGTTACTCGCGATTCTGGAATCAAATTGAGTACGATATAAAAGCGCGCATTTTCTTCAATTTTCTCCAATTATGGGACGACGCGTCAAAATTAGAGTCGAATAAACTGTCAATCCAAAGTAAAAAGAGGTTAGCTGAAGTAACATATATACCAATTGGATTTAGTTAGGTATCAAAAAGCCAATTATCATAGCACGAATTATTATTGATTAAAAGAAGATAGAGCTTTCTAACCTTAGTGGTAATTTTCTAGAAAAGAAAGAAAAAACGCACTAATTTTCATAATTTAGTGAAAATTAAAAATTACTTGGTAAATATAATATCTTAGTAATAATTAAAAGATGAGTAGAGTAGCACCTAAACCTATAAATTCATCAAAGTTTGAGCTCATTGGTAGTTAAACATAGCATTAAATATCCACTTGATAAATATCATTGAGTTTTGGAAGAAAATCCTCAACCAATTACTTACTTGATAGGCATATATAGATAAATTAAAAGTAATAAAAAGTGTGGTCACGGATTAGGGAAAAGTTGTAACAAAAGTGAAAAGGGTTAAAAAAAAAAAAAGGCACCTTAATCTTTAGGATGTAACTTCCATGATAACATTTTGAGTTATGACTATAATATATATAATATATATAAAGGAGTAAGGAGTATAAGATAAAGTTATTTATATAAAGGGTTAGCACGAACTATTATTTTAAGATTAAAACGATCAAAGAACATTCATTTTATATTGGTAGAGGACAAGATTTTTCTAATTGACATTCTGTTTTTGTCTTGTCCACACTATTTAAATTGATATAAATTTAAGACGATACTTTCATCTTAAACAATAATTATATTTCTGAAAATAAAATAATTGTTTTAGGATGAGTGAGGGATTATAATACTACTAAAAACCTATAAAAGTTAACCGTATTATAAAACAAACAATTAATAAAAAAACAGACCTTTTTAAAACAGAAGAGTTACACGACAATAAGATTAATAAGTTGATTCTAAACATGTACTCCAACCAATCCAATTAATTGGTAACACTTTATTATTATATATTTTTTAAGACGACTCTTTGATTGGTATTTTTTAAATTTATACATGATTCTATTTATTTTTTAAATGTTATAATTATATAAAAAATATTTCATTATAAATATAAATATATTAAGTTTGTATTTTGAAAATTTATACTTTTTCTATGGTGAAAGTTTTCAAGGTTTGACCATGTAGATACCCGTAAAAGAATAGATATTATCAATCAATTGAAGTAGAGGGAGTATATAGTACTCCGTATCTTATACGAGTACACGGATTCACGTATTAATCTCATATATATAATTATATACTACCTCGTATTTCATGTATTCTTCCTTTTTCATTTGAGCTCTAGGATTAAGGAAATGAATTTGGACCACACAAAACTATATAGCCCACATGCAATTAAATATGTACCACACAAAACACATAACCCCACCTCCAAAAACGGAAATAGGGAAGAAAATTAAATATGAATGAACCAAATAGAAAATAGGGAAGAATAAATGTAATAGGAGGGAGTATTAGTTATATAGTAGGCTTGATGATAATTAATGTGGAAATGTAGCTATAATAAATAGATCGATTTGACGCTAATAACCGTAATCTTACTTTAAGAAAGCAACAACCATGTTGCTGAGGTGTCAAACAACCCTTAATTTAAGGAAAAGTAAAGAAGAGCATTTTATTTCTCTTAATAACATATGATATTTTTGATTTAACAAGACAAAACTAAAAAAAGTTTGATAAATGGTAGTATTAATTATATTTATCAACAAATTTGATATTTATTATTCATAAAAAAAAATATTAAATCTGGAGAATTTTTAAAAAGTATTTTCAAATCTACAAACCCTTAAAACAAAGAGTCTAAACATTGGATCTAGCAACAAAAAATAAACTTTTGAAAAAAAAAATCTAAAAAGCAGGAAAAAACCAACTGACAGGATTGTTTGATAATAAAAATATACCCACAAAAAAATTAAATATAAAAAATGTTTCTAAAAAACATAGCAAAATACTAAAATTGATATTGGATATGAAAAAAGTATTTAACCTTTTTACGATCATGGAATGAAAACTCAAAAAAATAATTATAAGAGATCATGCTAATTATATGGGGTAAATCATTTAATAGTGAAGAGGAGGTTGATGATGACGAGGTGAAGGGAGGATTAATAGGTAATGTATTAAGGCGAACAATTTTTTTAAAATAGACTTTGTGAAGGTGAGGTAAGTCAGTGAGAGATTGAGAGTAGTAAAAAAGGTTTAAACGATTTTCGTATCAAGACACATTTGAAGCTTTGGGACGTTAACTTTGGTCCAAACATTATTGATTACTACTTCGTATTAACTAGCCTATTGTTAGGTTGCTAATTTGTTATTGTGTACCTATGATTAGATAGTTATCGAATTATCGTTGTGTAGGTAAAATAATACTCCGTATTTCAAGCCGTACATTTTATGAATCCAGTTATGGTCATAATACGGATTAAATTAAGTTTATAAAATCATTTTTTTAAAGGGGTGAGACTTAGATAACACTATTATAGTCACATTTAAGACAAAAGTCTATCTTTAGCATCTTAGATCGAGCGGGTTAAACCAAATTTTGACCTAAACTATACATTTTGGGTCAATTTATTAGCGAGTTATAATTTACAAGTTTTGACCTTAAAATATACATGTTGGTCTGGGTCAATTTTCGACAGGTATATATCTCATTTTTTGACCTTACCATTATAACATAATTGATAATGCGGTTTATATATTAATAAAATTTCTAAAGTATATCATTTAATCCGTAGTTTTTAATTATCACATGTTTTCATGATTATTTAACATGTTTGAATATTTAACAATTTGACCAGACACGGGTCAAAAGTTCAAGTTGTCACTTTACTAATTAGTAATATGTACTAATAAATGAAAATGGGTCAATAATTTCGTTTTAAACATGAAAAATGGGTGATTGATTTCGTTTTTAATGAAAACGATCGAGTTTAAGAAATTGCAATTGTGGTACTATTTAGAGTCATGCAATTTCAATTTCAGGTTGATTTTCATTCGAAAAGTTTTGTTTGTTCAATCTTATATAAGTCGGGATTTTTTAAAGCAGCCTGAGTAAGAAACTCAAATTTAGCTAACAAGAGGGTATATAAGTATATTGTACTACAACAATTACTCGGCAAACATAATGTATCATTTATAATAATTGCAAATGAAATTTAGAAAATTTATAATTGAGATCTAAAATCTTAAAAATTATTTTATAACTCATCTATAAATCAATAAAATTTAATCATATATAATTTTTTTCAATAATAACAAATTTTAAAACAATATACCCGTGCAATTTGCACGGGTTTAAAACTAGTGATACTCTAATTGAGACCCGAGTTTGACTCTTAACCCAAAATGACCCGTTCAGTTTGACTTGATCCAAATCTTTATTGTTACAAATCGAACATTATTATCACTAGATATCTTGATAATAATTGACCCGAACTTGAAATAATATTACTCAAATCAATTTGACTCGAAATTTTGCAAGCCGGGAATGGACCTAAGTTAAACGAACCCAACCCACACCCCGATCACCCCATTTATAAGGTCTAGATAAACCTAGTGTCCTAGTGTAAAAAGAACATCAATATAATTTTCATTGAAGACGAACAATTTTTGTCACAAGTTAAATACGAATTAAATGTTGCTATTTTAACAACAAATGTAATCATTTGTCCTGAGTCCTGACTTGAGCTGATCAACTTCGGACCGGCCCGTTTGGCCCTACCCGTTTGGCCCGCTACTTAAGCTGGCTTGGACAAGAAAAAATTTAAAAAATTATTTGACGGACGGGCTAAGCTCGGCCCGCTATATTTCGTGGGCGGATATGGACATGATTAAGAAGCCCATGAACAGGCCCGCCAAGCCCGCTAAACATATATAAAATTAAAAAATTATGCTTCATATAAACAAAAAGCTAATAAAATAAAAATATACAATAAGAAGAAATGAAATAAAACTTGTATTAGTGATAAAGTAAGTAGTTATAATTTTTTTTATATCGTTACTTTTTTTGGAGACTTGTAACTTTAAAATAATTAATCATGTTTAATTATAGAATTTGTACACGTTAAGCTGAGTTTGCGATATTTTAGTTAATTTGGAATATATGTTAAGTCTACTTTAGCCTTAATTTTATTAAAAAATTAGTTTAATTTATTTTACATTCAAGCCCGCAAACCCACGGACAAGGCCGCTAGCTTAAACTAGGCGGACATGGGCAACTCTAATAAGCCCTCTTAAGCGGGCTTGGACAAGACATATTAGGCCCGCTGGACATTTTTTCAAAGATAAGCCCGGCCCATGTCCGTCCAAGCCCGCAAACGATCACCTCTAGTCCTGACCTAGGTAGCACCAAAACGGACACGGACACGGACACGACACGGACACGTGATACGACATCTCGTGAAATTTAGGACACGGGACACGGCATTTAAATTTAATAAAATAAATATTTTATAGTTATAAATAACATACAATTTTATTTTTGTATTAGTATTTGATATTAAATGTAAATAATTGAGTGTAAAACTTGACTTTAACTATAATTTATTCTCATTTCCCACCCAAACTCATCTTCTAATCAATATTTCCACCCAAACTCATCTTCTATTCAACCTCTTCTAGACTTTCAATCTCACATTCCTTGTTTATAGGTGTCCGTGTGTCCGTGTGTCCGACATGGTGTCCGACACGGGACGGCTGGTTAGGAGAAGTGTCCGTGCTACCTAGGTCCTGACCAACAAGTTATTCATGGTAACATTTTGTCTTATGAGTCTCATTTATCGCGTTTATTTTCAGCTTGTGACAAAATGTGATCCGTCTCCCAAACCCGATTGTACAAAAACTAGTTACTCAGTAGTTGGTAAGCCAATAGGAAATGAAAAGGGATGGAATCTGGAATAAGGAAGGCCATGCGACATTCCTACTATTAGACCATCCCCAAGCAAGGTCAATTGGTAGGTCATGACCTTGCTTGGTCATGCTAATGATGTAATTACACAAACATAATTGGTGACCATCTTTGTTAATTGGTGACCAAAGGTCAATTTGTGACCATGGTGGAACAAAATTGACCACCTTAGTGACCTACTAGGTGTACAATTCTTGTTGGTTGAACAATATAAAAACAATAAAAAAGTATATAATATGGATTGTGAAGTGGAAAATGATTGGGTTGATGACCTAGGTCGTGACCTTCTGCTTGGGAGAATGAAAGTAGGTCAAGATAAATAAAGTGGGATTAAGAGTAAAACCGGGTCGCGACCGAATTAGCGCGATCTCTGCTTGGGGATGGTCTTAGGAGTTAGGACAGCAAAACCATTCACAAAGCAAAGGAGCAACAATATTTACTTAGAAATCGCGTGGTATTATCAACTTGCATGGGGGCGTGGGACCTCGTGCATTCTTATCTTCAACAATTCAACACTAGACCCATCCGTACATCATCAACAATGTTATTTATGATTTCTTTTAAGCTAATGGCCGTAATGATAAAGTTATAATTGTTTTTACTAATGTTATATTCAGGTTGTTAGAGAATGAACTTGTATTTGTGTTAAATTCATAATCGGGCATGAGTTCTATCCAAACTGAGGAGAAAGATTCCGCTTTATAAACTTAAAGAGATTCCACTCTAAAATCAATTGATAATATAAGGAGTAGCTCATTGCCTTATAAAGTGGTAAACTACATTTTATCAATGTGGAATTACATTCACATGTGAGACTAGCTATTTGATTTCTTCACAATTTGAGTAATATTAATGAAATGATAGTGACATTATTGTCATTTCTTTATCTGTACAATTTGTCAATATCACAGTTGGGTGAATTATGAAAGATTATACATCCAGTCATTTAGATCTATAATAGTACTGTGTAACTATATACTCCGTAAAATTTAACTAGGTTTATGTATATTTACTAAGCGTATTAAATTTTTTGTGGTATACTTTAATCTTTTAACTCAATTTAACTAAGTTTCTAGGAGTATTATTTTTTAGTTAAATATTAAGTTTCTGAGCTTGAAATTTACGTGAATAAGCTCAGAAACTTTTATGAAACTCACAAAATAAACTTCTAGAAACGTTACTATTATAATCGTAAACTATATCACATGATGTACTACAATAACTAATGTTATAATCTATATATAAACTGCACATAAATATAGTACATATACAAATTCTTATTTGTGACGGGCATATCTGTCTCAAACTTGCGACGAGTCAAATACAAGCCATATGGGTAGATACGACAAACGTAGAGTGTGTAGGGAGTAAGATTCTGTTTTGTGCTTTTGCTACTCACATGGATAATACTTGACCACTCCCAAGCTTGTGAGGGATATGTCTGTCACAAGGGAGACTTGTTGTATATAATAATCTGATAAGGTGATATAATTTGTATTATTTGTAACAAATACGATATTGTAATTCAATTAGCTCTTTTTTTTTCTTTTAAAATCGATCTCATGATAATAAACCACGAAGTTTAAAAATAAATTCAGTTTATTTAACTTACTACTTTGAATCTCTCAAACATTTCTTATATTTTTTTAAGTCAATGTTACACTAATTTTAAAGACTAGTTCAAGTAATAGTAGTAGTTTGACTTGGTATACTGTCTTAGTGATGTACTTACTCACTAAGCATCAATTATGCTGCATTTCCGTTTACGCAAACCTTATTTCAGACGGACTATTTGCGTTTGAAATATAAGACGAGATTATGTTGCCACTTTTTGATAAAATGTAACCACAGCTTATATAACTTATTTTCAATAGCGCTTACATCTAAGTGTAAAGTGGTTACAAAATCTAGTCTTATTGATTCAGATTAAAATGGTCCGTCTGAAATAAGAATTTGCTTCTCGATCATTTGCCTTAGGATTAGTCATTTCTATTTCTCGATGGGGGCAGACATTATTAATGTAGAAGTAAGATAATATTCCCAAACTTGTTACTTATAATAAAATTATTAAAATGTTAAAATATATTTAATTCGTATTAATTTTAAGTTCTACATATATTCATTACATTTTACAAATTTATACCTGGTTTCCATTTCAATTAATTTGGTATTGAATCAAACTCTATCTTGATCTTCACCCAACTTATTAAAAATGCACGTCGGTCGAATTAAAATAATAGTTTATAATAGTCAACATGTAGAGATTTTTTACTAACTACAGCTAATAAAGATGATGGTGTCCTTTTTCGTCATCTTAGTTCAATACAACTATACAAGTCTAGTTACAAAATACCATTTTTCTTATGGATTTTTGGTTAAAAACACCATAAAACAAATAATATTGAATAATTTAGAAGCATAGTTAATTCATGGACCATGCATAACAAGTCTGGTTACAAAATACGATTTTTATTATGAATTTCACCATAAACGACAAATAATACTGAATAACTTATAAGCATAGTTAATGAAATTTCAGCCCTAAGCTCCTCATTGGTAAGTACTCTGTAGTTATTATACGACAGTCTCATGTAACCAACCAGAAAACACGATTACTAACCAAAAGAAGAAAAGGATCGATAAAATAAAATGAAAGAAATAACTAACTATCTATTATATGAGAAGTCTTGTAATAAAAATATTATTATGAAACCGTTTCATGCGAGAATTAGGGATTCGAGTAACACTAACATCTTAGGATTCTTAGGGCATATCCAAGATGATAAAGAAGGTAAATGAGTAATCCAAAGTGTTAGAGAAACTACGAATCATAACTAGCCAATTATATTTTCTCTGATATTTTGGATGTTTATTATCCTATTACCTATACCCATTTGTCTCCTTAAGTTTATGGGCCCCCTTCTCCCAATTGGGCAACATTGAGGAACCTATTCCTTCTCTCTAAACTTCCTTTTCAACTCCCATTTTTATGTATACATACTAAAATAATAATTGCTGTGATTGCAATCAAAGAGCTGCTCCAATAATGTAGTCTATTTTTGGTGTTGTGCCCAGACGTCGGCAAGGGCTCAATGCCTCTATTGGCCCCGGCCCGGTGGCCCACTCGACCTAACATTATTTACCTACAAATTCTCATTTAAGAATTATTAAGACGTGTCACTACCAGACGTATACTATATGTGTTAAGCTTTAGATGTGTCAAATAGCTATTACTTTTATGGATAAGACAAAAACACGATACACAGATCATATATTAGTAAGAAGACTTGTCTCATCTATGTAAGTGGTGTGTAGTTAACATGTTTTAATCTTAAGACAGATATATCCGTGTTAAGAGAGACTTATTGAAATGTTACAATTATTTACCTATAATCTCATTTTACAGTAATATGAGTTCAGTAAGATGGAGGACTTTTGTGTCGATAGCTTCATAATTTTAATTTGATGACAACAACCTATTTAAATATGTTAGTTCTCATTATAACAGATCAGTTTATCAAAATATAATAAATATCAATTACTGCTAGTTTTTCTTTTCAGTTCGAGCTTCTCGTAAATTTGTAATTGAGATAGGCTCATTGTAAGAATGTCTTATATAGCCATTTGTGATGAATAAGGTTTAGTTTTTGTGCAAAAAGAAATATAAATTGCAATACGATACCAAGACTATTTCAAAGAGATCGACAAGGTATATATTATTGTATTATTGTTGGGGTGGCCATAACATAAATTAAACCTATATATAGACTTGTAAACCACGCATATTAAGTTAACTAATTTTTTAACTAGGTGACAGATTTTAAGTAAAGAGCGAACAAATTATGTAATTACGAACTATCATCACTAATAATTCACTTAATTAACTAAATCTTTAACTAGGTGATGGAATTTAAATAAAGAACGAACTAATTATGTATGTAATGACAAACATCACCATTATATACATAGGAGTTTGGATTAGCTATTCATAAATTATTTATCCGTATTTTTATTGGGAATATTACCTAAGTCAAGTCGAGTTTCCGTCTTGCTAGACTTTCTTAATTACTACACTTCCTAATTATGTTTCTTATATTATTTAGGAAAACTATTACTATTATAATATTGTATTTACTTAACTAGATTAGGAAACATAGAACTTTATTATTAGTATAAATAGACATCTTGTATCTCAATTATTATCATGCAATTTCTCAATAAAACCTATCTTTCCAATATGGTATCAGAACCTTGTGCTCCTGATAGAGGGTAACGCCTCGGAGTAGATCCTTAGGCCGGAAGTAAAAACACCCACCCAAAACCCGACTTTGTTCGGACTCTATCCAAAACCCGACTTTTTTCGGACTCTATCCAAAACCCGACTTTTTTCGGACTCTATTCCAAACCCGACTTTGTTCGGACTCTACCCAAAACCCGATTTTTTTTTTGGACTCTATTCAAAACCCGACTTTGTTCGGCCTACACCCAAAACCCGACTTTGTTCGGACACCATCCAAAGCCCGACTTTGTTCGGCCTTATAACTCTCCTTCCGCTGTCACCACTTGCAACCAAGTAATATGTTTATGGCCACCACCGTTTTAGGCCACCACAAAGTTTAAACAATGCAAACTCACCACTATATTTATGGCTACAACCCTTCGAGCCATCAACACAACATGGCCACAACCCTATTAGGCCCTAAATTTGAACTAATCAATCTATTTCATTGGGAAGCCTGGTATTATACGTAGTTATTATGTACAACCGTTGTATTGTACAACTGATAACAAGTGACAACATTATGATCAATAGTGACTTTTTGATGTTAAAGAGCGACAAATATAAAAAAGTGGTCTTTTTATAAAAAATTTAAGTGATTATTTTTTCCTCATAAATTGACACTTTTTACCTTAGAATGATGACTTTTGAAGTGGTTGCACAATATAATGACCTTATACTGTAATTTGAAGTGAAAAGGTAAAAAAAATGATTAAGCATCATACACAAATTCTCATTTCTGAGTTGTGAGATTATATCCGTCACAAACTTATAACGGGTCAAATATTATTCACATGAATAGAAAAAGACAAGTCATTTATGATTTTCCGACCTTATCTTATTTATCCAACTGAGAGATACTTAATTCGTCGAAACTTGTGACAGATTTGTGAGTATCTTATTGAGCATCTTATTATGATCTCAGGCCATTACTTACTTTCTTCTGTTTTCGTTATTTTAAACAGACAATTGTACATCTGCATTCTGCAACATAGACAGCTATGGTGCGTTGCTTTATGGTCTGTAGTGATAAATTATGTTGCAAATAAAAATGTATGTACTTCATTGATTAATAGGGCATCAAACTTATGAACACTAATGATAATTCAAATTAATAATTACTTAACATTTTTAATTGCAACTTGAGCAACGATATTTTCTGTGTTCAATAGTGGGATATAACTTTTACTACGTTATTTCACTGAACTTCATATTCCATTTAATTTAATAAATCTTTTAATTTGTTTCTCCCTAAAAAAGATAACCCCATAATAGTATGTTATGATCATACGAGTGGATTATACCATAAACTGGTCGACGACTTTAAATATAAATTAAAGTTCTTGTAAATTGTACTCGTATGTTATTATACGCAATTTTTCATATAAAGATGTCAAATTCTTTTACGCGGCTATTTGTTATACAAAAATGTTGTAAAAGCGTATAATTAATAAAGACAATTTGGTTATCTTTGTGCCTTATAGTTGACCATATATATATTTATTTTGATAATGTGTTTGCAAAACTTAACTTTTATTTTATTTGTTTATGTTTATATAATTAACAAAACAAAATTGGTTAAATAACCCAAGTAATTTTTAAATATAACTATATATATGGAGTAGATTACTAGCTAGTAGAAGATAGATTAATCTATTAAAGCTCTAAAATTGTTGTTATTGTTGTTGTAAGTATCAATTAGATTACTAATAGTTAAAAACATATTTCAAATACAAATATTCTTGTAAAAAAAGGTGTCATAATCAATAATACGAGGTTATTATCATATTGCTTCATATTACAATTACTCAACTCAATTTCACGTTAAAATTGTATGGTATTATACCCAAATTTTCAAATAATAATAATATCCCAGATAGTATCTCGTCTGCCAAATAATTCCGTATAATAAGTAACATAAGGCCATGCACATGTATGAGGAGGAAGCTAAGAGCAGACCCACAGGGGGGATGAACATTGCAAGAATGCTAAATTACTTATCATGTGAATTCTATCAATTTGAACAAACAAGTGGCTCTTTTCTCACATACATTACCCATATTACTTACATGCCCACAGCCTTTATAGGTCCCGTGCACACTCCTTTATTATTATAACTGTGTAAAAAATAATTCCGCTTATTACATGTTATTAGTATCGAATTTTAATATCATCCTGCCATATTTATTTACTCTACTCCCTATTATAATATACGGAGTATAAGAGTTATATATGTTGAAATAGTGATAATAAAATTCAATATAATTTAATTATACTATTCTTATATTAATCTGTATTTCATTGTCTTAATATAGTATATCTTTTTTTTTCTTGATCTCATTTCAAATTTAGTTTGAAATACTATTAATTAAGTTATAATTAATTAAATGGAATATGTAATGTACTTTTTCCTTTCATTATATACAGTTATTTCATAATATTTAAAAAGTAATGAAAAATACAATTCTAAGGGTTGTATTTAAGAATTAAATACCTTTTAATTTTCGTCTTAACTTAAGAATTGATCGATGACTAAATTATACATAAATAAATACAATTAATACGGAGTATAAATCTTAAGAATTTATTTTATTTTCAAATTCTAAAATAAATTTTTAAAGGCTATATTTATCATTTCTCATATTTAAATCACAATTTTACTTTTAGTTCTTCAAAAAAATGACCTTAATAACCACTATATATTGTGTTAAAAAAAACTATTCAATATAACAAAGCTTACATATACGGAGTATTATTGTTACATTACGTAATCTATACGTGAATTTCTCTCATAATTGTCACCCTTGTGTGTTATATAAAACGTATATTTCATATTAAATATTAAAACTTTTAAAAGAAAGTTATATAATTCGAGCATCTATCACTATCTCTATCCTTGAATCTTCCTAACAGTTGACCCACGCCCCCCATGCTAGTCCATAGTCATCTATCTTCATTCATACAAATATAACAAATACAAGTATAATAATATTAATACTTCCTAATTTAATACTCTACTATATGATTATAATATTGCACACCATACACCAAATACTACTACTTCTTTCAACTAAATATAATAATTATAGTAATATCATAAATACTTCTTTTTCTTTTTATGGAATACTCTTCCTTATATATACCCTTCAATGTTTCCTACCTCATTCAACTTAAACCCAACATAAACTCAACCTAGACTTAATAATCTCTTCATATTTTTCTCCAAAAAAATTAATAATTAATGGAATCAAGTAGCATGGATAATGAGAGTTCTTCAACAATTGACACTATTTCTAAAAACAATAATATTAATAAAAATGATATTGTACTACTTCCTACTTCCTTAAAGGTAAAGGCCTCCGAAGGGGGAGGCCTTCACCGAATGGGTAGTGGGGCGAGTGTGGTTATCGACTCAGAAAACGGGATCGAGGCCGAGTCGAGGAAATTACCTTCATCTAAGTATAAAGGTGTCGTCCCCCAGCCTAATGGACGCTGGGGGGCGCAAATTTACGAGAAACACCAACGGGTGTGGCTCGGTACTTTCAATGAGGAGGATGAGGCCGCAAGGTCTTATGACGTCGCGGCCCAGAGATATCGGGGCCGCGACGCTGTGACCAATTTCAAGCCGTTGTCTCCGGATGAGGAATCCGGAGCGACTGAGCTCAGGTTTTTGAATTCAAAATCTAAGGCCGAGGTGGTCGACATGCTGAGGAAACACACGTACTGTGACGAGCTACAACAGAGTAGACGGAACCTCAGACAACAGATGCTGGACGGTATGGCATCTGGGTCTGGGTCGTTTAACATGATGACATCCTCCGACATGAATAATGTCGGAGGATGTCATCAGGGTATGACCAGGCGGGATCAGCTATTTGAAAAAATAGTAACCCCAAGCGATGTGGGAAAGCTGAATCGCCTGGTCATCCCTAAGCAGCACGCCGAGAAACACTTCCCGCTACACGGTAGCGGGACGTGTTCCTCACCCTCCTCCTCCACTTCCAAAGGCGTGCTGCTTAACTTCGAAGACGTAGACCAGAAAGTCTGGAGGTTCCGGTACTCGTACTGGAACAGTAGCCAGAGCTACGTACTAACAAAAGGCTGGAGCCGGTTCGTCAAAGAAAAGAATCTCAAAGCCGGAGACGTCGTATGCTTCCAAAGATCAACCGGGCTCGATAAACAGCTCTACATTGACTGGAAGCCAAGGAATGGTGTAACTATTATCGGGCCCGGGCCTGGGCCCGGGCCTGAGCCAGTAGAAACGGTTCGACCGGTCCAAATGTTCCGGTTATTTGGAGTAGATATATGTAATGTAAATGAAAATGGTAAAAGATTAAGGGAAGTGGAGTTGTTAGGTATGGAGTCAAGCTGTAAGAAGCAGATGATTATTGCTGCTTTGTGACAATAGTTTTGTTTTTTATTTTTTTTATTTTGCATATTTTTTTTTAGTTGAATTTTTCAATGTTGAAGATAGATGTTAGAAAAGTAGAATAATTGTACGTAGATGCACTTGTGCAAGTTGCTGTTTGTGTAAATTTGTACGGAGTAGTAATCATTTACTCAATAACGGGAACATAGATTTGAATTGTTTAATTAATTTTTCTATGACTTTATAAAATAGGCAAAATTTCCAAATTAAATTCATTTATTTCATTCATATTTAATTGATTATTTAGATTTTTTGAGGGAAATAAAAGGAATTAGTTTATGAGAAACATTAGTTAAAACAACGAAAATGACGAATAAAAATTTATTTGGGTTATAATAATAAAGGATGCATGATAATACACGTACTTGTATAATTATCTCGTCTCACTTTAAGAGACCAACTAAAGTATCGGGGGGATGAAAGAGATTTATTTTTTGCTTTTAATGTTACTCGTATTTACTAAATTATTTATCGTTTTGGCGAGCATTTAAAGCTAATTATCGCCAATGATTCCGCATTATAAACTTTTTCTTGATCTTAGACAAAGTCGTTTAAATTACCAACTCTACCCTTTTCAACAATGACATGTCCGCTACTTCAGGTACCGGTTCTGTCTAGACCTGGAAATAAAAGTTTTTTGACTTGATGAATGCATTGGCGTCAATAGTCTCAAATAAGCGCCCAAAGCGATAAATAATACTAAAAAAAATTCAATTTAAAACGATCAAAAAGACTAGTTAAAGAGAAGTGTATGTTGATTAATGTACTTAGACTAGTAGAGCAATAACGGTATATGTGAGGAATTTAGTTCAAAAGCAATGGGAAAAGTGACAAGCTCCTTTTATGTATGATTATTAGTCAATCAAATTTGGTTGTTTACAAACTTTGGTTAGCTTTGATTAATTTGGTACAAACATATGTTAAATACTACTAATACTACATTTGTATGAGTATAAATTTTTGCCTAAAATGTGACCTTTTCATGTCTACAAAGAAACAAATTAGTAATCCTTTGTAGTGTGCTTGTGTTAGTGTGGTAATTGGTGGCAAAAGCTAAGCTTAGAAGGTTACTTTATGGCGAGGTAACAGATGCGAATTCCCTTTTTATCCGAAAGAATATGTACCATCAGATCGGTAACACTAAATCTATTTTCCTAATAAGAAAATGCTACAATTTTACTTACGAGTATTATCCTCTATATATATACACGTCGCGCTCTAGGTCTAGTACTAGTTATTATCGCACACTTAATTACACTTACTAACATAATTATCAACATCTAAATAATATTAGAACTCTTCTCTTAACTAAAAGTGTAGAACAATAGAACATCGATCAATAGTAAAGTAGGTTACACGTCTGAATCTTTTAAATAATATCTGCAAGTTGCGTATGAATGTATGATGCACATGCATGACTTTTCCTTTTGTACAGATAATTGTATTGTAGACAACCAAATCCACAATACAAAAACGACTTTGACTTTACGTTATTTTTTTCAATTATTTATATATATATTTTTTCTTGTATATGGTTTTTAAGTTCAACAATATCTTTAATGAGACACGTCATCGACATTATTCAGGTTGCATATGGGTATATATTTATTGCTACATTAGGGTTGCGGTGGCTAAGCTATTTATGTACGGACAATAGTGTTTGGGTCAAATAATGTAGGATATATTTGAATTGCTTCATTTAATAAGTCATATATATAATACAAAATAACCTACTTGTCTGATAAATTAGTTGGAAATTCAATTATATAGGTGCTAAAAATAAGTGAAATGGCATTAATATATTATCCTCAAATAACTTTAAAACATAATATAAAGATACTGCCTCAATTCTTTGTATATTTTTGACATTTATGTCACAACATTTTGGTTTAAAAAATAAATCAGCTAGCGCGCTAACAGGTAGAATTGCATCAGCAATGTATAACCATTAAATTAATGTATCCCGAGTCATGTGAGAGGGAGAGTACCGAGATCAGTCGGTTGAATTGAGTATGTATCACCTCTCGATATCACCCGATAATATATACCTTATTAAGTATTATTGTTCATATCAATAACACCAAAGAGAATGCAAGATAGGTGTCTCTATATGGCTCTTCATCATCTTACCCCCTTTATTATTATTATTATTATTATTATTATTATTATTATTATTATTATTATTACTAATATAGAAATAAAAATAGTCGGATTGTTGAGAAGTCGGTAGGGTGGTGCCAAATAGTCGATGATAACAACAAGTTGCGTACTTATAACTCTCCCAAATCCAACAGAAGGCCATAGATTTTAAAATCCCACTAGACAATAAGGTTACACTAGTGGCATACGTTTAAAGGTTTTCTTTTAAACCAAAAATATTAATTGTTTTATTAGTTGAGGAATCAAGCTTCACAATACCCCAAATCATTGACTTGACTTTCAAATCAAACACATGCTTAAATATATGACTTTAATCTACTTTATTAATTTGTAACTAATCCATCCAATACCGACAACATTACGAGTTAATCCGTATGGTTTAAGAATAAACAATCCACCGAAGTTATGTACTAATGTATGTACTATTGGTTGAAATGATGTGTTTTTAGTTTGTTGTGTTGAAATTGATAATAATTAGTTAGCTAGATAGAGCTAGGACATACTATTAGGTAAATTAAATGACTTGGAGCTGGGGCTCTAGACCAGTCGATCTAGGCTCGGGCTCGACTCGAAGCTTGTCAAGCCTAAAATTTTGAAGCTCGGGTTTAGCTCAGATGGAGGAAGCCCGGGCTCAGCTCGAGTTTGAATCGAGCTCGTATTGTTATTATATTATTTTCACTTTCTCAACTTTTGAGACTAACTAAATAGAAATATCTTAAAAACCAAATAAAATTGCAAAATATATAATTTGAAATATAATTAATATTATTATTATAGTATACAAATTTTATAAAAAAAACTTTATAAAGGAGTCCAATCGAGCTTCCGAGCCGAGGCCTTATTGAGTTCGGCTCGGCTCGGTTTGACCGAGCACGAGAAGAACTTTGACTGAACCGACAATGAAAATACTAATTTTGTTAATATAATAAAAATACACAGGTCTACTCAGATCACATCGATGTACTGATCATATCTACTTTCTCCCTCCAACCTTATCAATTTCATACCCTTTCGGTCTTTCACGATAAGTTTAACTAATGTATATCCCCTACTAGACTTATAAGTGAAGTGGATCAAGTTGTAAAAACAAAAGGTCAATGTTCTTAACAAGCATGTTTATAGTATATTTTTACCTCTTTCTCTCCAATTAAGGTAAACTATATACTCAGTACTCAGTAGGTACTAGTAATAATAGTATATGGTCGTAAAATGTAAGACTTACGTTCATGTCGTTTCAAGTCTTCTTTTAGATGACTTTGTCAATATAAGTCTGCGTGTATCGGTGTATAGTTGTATATCTGATTTTTTAACGTGATAACTTTCCGTAATCGAGGTGTTTTTGGAAAAAAGTTGGTTTATGTTTTTAATTATTTATTTATTATCATGTACCTTGACCAGTTTTAATTTGGTACTATTATACTAAACTATATATATAGTTCCGTACACTAATCACAAGATTATTAATTGACTATCAGATAGTCCCATACTCCCATGCATAATGCGTAAGATCAATGTTAGGACAAATCCTTAATTTTGCTTTAAGCACAAATTCTGATCGAAGACGGCATTATATATATCATAAGTTGAAGACGGATATTGTACCTCTCACAATATGAAAGTGGGGAGGGCAAGTAGGTAGTAAATAAAGCCTCCATTTACATATTATTAAAAAGGCACTATACATCTATATTCAGTTGTTACGGATAATGCTTGTCTCTAGTAAGACGACTAGACGAGTGGTTACTTATATGATTTGATTTCAATGGTAGTAAATGCCGAAAACTTAGACTTCGTGTTGTTGTTTTATAAACTTTCAGGTCGTCCTATACGACTTCACAAAGCCTAATTATAAGGTGAAGTCACACATTCTTTTCCTATTTGAACTTTTATTTTTATTAATCAAATAAAAGACAATATAAAGTCTTATGATACAAATACCAACAATAATTAAAAGTCGACATAGATGGAGTCACAATGTCACATAGTAAACATTTTGGATATGCGATATTTAATACGTAGAACTCTCTTATCATCGTAAAATGTGTTATGTAATATAAATTCATTTTTGTTATCTCAAACTTGAAAATTTTCTTTTTATGTAGTTTTTAATTGTCGCTTAGGTGACATTAAGTCACATAACTCGAGATGTATCGTTTACTCAAATTTTGTAACGCCATTGGGTCATTGCCAAAATTCGTGAGACCAGTTCATCAACGCTATATATATAAACCGCTAAAAAACATTCATGCTTTAATACATGTACAGACGGGACTCTTTCCGGGGTCACTAGACACCACAAACAGAATATTTTTTGGTGCATTTTGGTCTAGTTTTATATAAATGGAAATTTATATTTTTACATAGAAATAGGTATTATATTTTTCATGCGAATCTACAATTATTTTCTGGATCCACTAATGCGCACACATGCATGAATATGTTGATATTAACTTAAAAGTCCAGATTCATGCATAGTAAAAGTACAACAAATCGCAAATACATACTCCATATTTGATTATTGCTTAATGTTAATCGTAACCAATTTATTCAAATGTTGCATAATTATTTGGAACATAATGAAATAATATAAATAAATCTTTATCATCTTCTCCTTGTCTATACCAACTAGCATCTATCCTCGACAAAATCTGATAAAAAAAATACGTAATTATATCTGACAATGTTTCTTGATAAAATCATTCATTGTATAATTCTTATGTTGCAATCATAATAATCAATAATCAATTTGTAGAATTATTAATTCATTTTTTTTAATTATAATTTGAATCATGTGGACTATGGAGAGAATATAATAATAAAATTAAAGAGTCATTGCTTCATTGGCAGCCAGCGATGCGCAATTGGAGATGTCTATGACATTTTTATTTTTATTTTTGTTATATGAAAGTTGTATTAATTTATTATATAGTTGTGTAAAACTCTTGTCTTCCCATGTTAGCAAATTGCTCTTCATTCCATTTGTTCAAATAATCATTTTTTGAAAAACACGTGAGAACACCGGTGTCGTCGTATCATGGTCCTTAAAATAACTCCCAGTTGAATAAAGTTGAATAACATTTACTGCTACGAAGTTGATACGGAGTATAAAATTTGTTTAGTTTTCGAAAAATAATTTTTACTCCGTATAGAAAATGGAAGTAAAATTAATAATTAAATCAAATATTAATAACATCAATATGCACATAAGTTTGTCATACATTCCTAATTTAATTCCATATTTAAAATGCATTTCGTTCTTATTTACGATATATGAACTGTATTTATCATTATCCTTAAACATAATACGAAAGTTTTATTTTTATGGAAAATACAAAATATCTATTATAAATTTTACTCTTCTTAATAAAAAAAATATAATTCTTTCTTTTTTTGCTTACTTAATATGGACACATGTTAGAAAAATCCAAGTAATTTATACATATAAAATGTTAATCAATGAATAATATTACCACATGATGGTTATAAAGGTAAAACATTTGGTATTTTTAGGCAACAAGTGAAACGATTTGACATATATTTAATATATGCCATGTTTTAAATATAAGACGGATAGTACGTACTCGTTTGTATCGAAGTTTCGATTCTTAGTAGATAGCATTTCATGACATTGAATTTGTTTAATTTTAGTTAAATTTCCTACAAACCACAAGCGATGTATGTAGGCATTACCAACATGGTGGTGAGTATGCCGAAGCCGTACACAGCATTACGCACTGGCTGACGCTTTCGTCATGTACAAACAATAGGCCCGAATGTTTCATCAATAATATGATTCTTAATTGTCAAAAAAAAAAAATAATAATAATAATATGATTCTTATATGTCTTTGCTTTATTCTTTGTTTGCTTATATTTTTCCTTTTCATGATTGTGTTTGGATAACATTCAAATGAATGCAATAGAGAGTATTGTGTAGGTAATAAGACTAAGAAAATAACGTCCAATAATTCTTTTGCAATAGAGAGTATTGTGTATTGGATAACATTCAAAGTACACTTTCTGATTTGGTTATCCATGTAAAAGAATTCAAAAATTAAGCGTGTTTGGCTGAGAGTAATCTTAGAATGAGTGACCTCATGGAAAGGTTTTTCAGGATGCGTATGAGTGAGGACAAAATGTGCTAGAAAGGACTTGTGTTGATTTGTGGGTCGTGTACACAGTCTGGCAGACTACCAGAGTACTAGTGAGTGTTCCCGACCTAGGGTTTGGGCCGAGGTGTTACAAATATCCTCTAAAATTAAAATCATAAAGTGTTGTCTAAAATCATTTTATACATGGGAGTATAGGACTAGCCCAATAGCACAAAGTTAAGCTAAATTATTTAATATATTTACAAAAAATATTTTATTTTGATAACATAATACTTTTAATATGAAATTATTAACAATAAGATATTGGGTTATTACATAAAATTTAAAATATACATATAACTAATTGTAAATGTAGGCTATTTGTTTTTTGGTCTTGTATGTTACTCCGTGTAAGACATTAGAACGATCTTATAAGAGTAGTTGTATTAAAATCTAGGTTTGTTGGGCATTTTCTTTTATTTCGGATCATGTTGATAACCTTGGATGGTTAGGTGTCTTGCTAGTTTTGGGCCCAGTTTTCTGAAGTCGGATCACTCAATTGTCATAAAACCTTACTAAGGGCAGTTCTATCCGAGGATAGTATTAGACCGGAGTAGGGGTGGTCAAACATACGGGGCTGCTTTCACTTGGCCCTTCCACGAGCCACCATCGACCTGTGCTGGGCCAGGTCTAGCAAATCCTACCTGGCCTATCCTCGACTCGCCCTCACCCGAACCTCTGATAAGCTCGCATGAATCCCGCCATGAGCCGGTTTTGGGCCCACCACTACCAGGTCCGACCAAACTTGCCCCTTAACTGGGACCGGTTCCAGGTCCAACTAGTCAAACCCATCCCTCCCCGACCCCAAATGGTTGGCTAGCCCTAGACCCGAGTATAGAGTTCATTAAATACGGGTTTATGGGATCAGTGTGTTACGACTTACGAGTCCGGCTGACATTGAATTTTTGTCCCATGGCCATGGATGAGAGGTTACAATGTCTAAGTTTCACCGTCTTAAAAGATATGTATCCGTATCCGCATCCCCTAACTTTTCCAAGCCTCTAGTCTTTTTTAAGATGGATATCTCCGTCTTAATATAAAAACGGGTTAAAAATCATTCCATACGACAAATCTAAACACTTTTCCTTATACATTTAATAGTAAGCTTTCGTCATCTCTTGAACAGTTGAACACCAATAACACTACACTATCCAGTATCCATGGCTATATCTTCGCACTCTCCCCTGAAGCCATCATCTCCCTTTCTTAGGGAATCAACCCCACTCTTTCCCCTTCTATCTGGTATATTTAAATTTCTCATTTATTCTTTTTTTTTTAAAATTATTTTCTCATTATTTATGATTTGCCAATTGCACTTGATTTCCCTCTATACTTTAAATATAATTGATTAATTGTAGTTTTGGGTCACTTTATTTATTGAAATTCAGTTTATTTGATTAAATTTATAGGTGGGTCCAGAAAAGGGATGGTAGTTTTTGCAAGGAGACTTAAAGGGTTGGAAGAGGCTATGAAAATGAGAAGGTATAATTTTCCCCCCGCTGAACAATGGAAAATTGATGTTTTTTAATTTTAATTTCCGATTATTGTTGTCGAATATTATTTCATTAGTTATTTACGCCCCTGAAATTTTTCGCCCTTGAATTTGTGTGTGAATATTGATGTTGGCAATGTACTGATGTACATAGGGTGTTATTGACAAGTCCGGGATTAGGATTGCTTGAGTTGCTTGTTTTTTTCGTAAGTGTAGCCTTACGATCTCTTAGACCGTGTTTGGATGGAGGAATTCGTAGGGAAATGGAAAGATTTTCGAGGAAAGCAGTCTTTGTCAATTCCGTTTCCTTTCCTTTGTCTTCCGTCCACCCCTTTCTCGTTCCTCCATTCCTCAGATTGTATCTAAACGCATCCTATGTTTCTATTTTGGACGCGGGTAGAAAGAACAAAGAACCGAGCTCTTTAGTATCTAGCTTGGAAGTTGTTTACTTGTTTGCATTAATAATTTAATATAGTCTTGCCCTAGTGGTGGATTTAGAAAAGTTTATTTCCGAGGTCCCAATGGAAATATTAAAGCTTTTTTACATATAAAGTACTCCGTATAAATTTTATTTTGTTGGCCTAAAAATTGGAGAAAATACACTATGAAAAGTTCACTTTCCGATGTTCTGGTCCCTAGAATGTTACATGTAGCTCCGAGCCTCCGCCAATGCTTGCACCTTGCAAAAATACAAATGTGTAAGAAAGGCTACACTTTTATGAACTTGTTTTTGTAATCCTAAGATTTGCGTTGCTTTTCTTTTTAACGAGGTTTGGAGCTTGTAGGCTCTGTTTCCTATGTACTCTTGAGTCTTGATGAACTATTCTACTACGTGTGACGTGTGTAGGGAAAGGGAACTACTAGCTACAACCAAAAGAGGACCTCCATTAAAGCGTGGGAAAGTATCACCTACTCTTCCTGTCCCCGATCATATACTAAAACCTCCTTACGTAGGTTCCTTAGAAATGCCGGAACTCTCAAGTGAATATCAGATGCATGATTCTGAAGGTATTGCTCGTATGAGGAAAGCATGTGAACTTGCTGCTCGTGTTTTAGACTATGCTGGTACTTTGGTTAGGGTGAGACATCTAAATCTTGGTCAAATTTGCTGCTTAAAGTGGAATTTCTTACATGTATTAATTTCTGATTTTGTGTACTTAGCTTAATTAGTTCCGCCATAAGCCTGTAGCTCAGCAGTTATTCCCTGCTTTTGAGAGCACAATATTAATGTTTCAAGGTGCTCTTAGGTTTAGATAAATAAGATAGGACTTGATCCTTGTTTTCTTTCAAGGGCATTATTCGGGATTTTTCTGTGACTATAGATGGAAGCATCTTGCCTGATATACTTTTAGGAATCTAACAAGCACGGCATTTAATGTGTTCAAGTTTATAATCATGTTTTTTTCATGTCTGATGAGTAGTATTTTATGATCCTTACATAACGATTTTTTCCTCCACGAAGATTAACCTAGACAAACATGTAACATCTTGCATCTTTATTGAATTTACCAGCCGTCGGTGACCACTGATGAAATCGACAAAGCAGTGCACCAGATGATTGTTGACAATGGAGCATATCCTTCACCTTTGGGCTATGGTGGATTTCCAAAAAGTGTATGTACATCTGTTAACGAGTGCATGTGCCATGGGATACCCGACTCTCGTCAACTACAGGTTCATTGACTGTGGTAATAGCCCTTTTGCTGTTTCAGTATTCATTTTGTCTCTCTTGAAATTTCTGATAAACTTTTGGTTCCCGATCTCAGGATGGAGACATAATCAACATTGATGTGACTGTATATCTAAATGTAAACTACTTCTTCCTTATCACTTGTATCTTGAATATGTAATGTTAAGATTGTAGCATTCATATTTGATACCTGATGTCAGTAATCGGATGATTGAAAAATCCACAACTGATCCTAGATCCCTTAGAACTTTGGGTCTTTTTTAATATTTTGAGACCCTCACGTGATGTGAAACTGTAACTTGTATGTTATTATTCATATTTTAGTGGTTGTATTTCGTGCTTCATCTACTGTCAAATTGTCAAACTGGGTTCTGGATGGCAATTTGTGAGATTTCCAGCTTCTTGTTGGGGTGGTTTGTAGTTAAGAGGTAACACCAAGCTCTAGACTGGGTCTGTGCCCTAGTCCTGTTTTATATGTAAGGTTTAGAGCGTTAAATTTCTGGTAGCGTTCGCCTTAAGCACATAAGCAATTACACATTTACATCAGATCCAAGCGAGCCTTGAGGGTCATAAGTTTGATTGGTAATTAGCGTCTGTTTTATTTTTGTTTTTTCTGAAAAATTGCGGATGAAACGTTGTCATCTATCAGATATCCACTTCTTGGTTGATGAATGCCTATAGCTGCTTTACTTTGTAGCTACAGTGATCAAGTCCGTCCTTTGTATTAGAATCTTACTCTTCATCCACGGTCATTTATTGCCTTCTGCTTTTTACTAAAGCTCAAATAATATCTCTCTGACTGACTATCTTTTCATCCCGTTCTACGTGGTGATGTAAAAGTCCCGAGAGTGGCCTGGTAACGGAGCAGATCCACCATGAAAGACACTTGTTTTATTGGTCATTTGACATCTTATGATATACCAAAGAGGGTGATTTAACATACTGACCCTTCAATCTAATATGTGCTTGATTTCTTTCTATGGTACTAGGGTTATCACGGAGATACATCGAAGACATATCTTTGTGGCAATGTCAGTGAACCGATGAAAAAGCTTGTAAAGGTAGAGTATTCTCTCCGTTTTTCCCAAATGCAAATTAAGCTTAGTTGCTTTATAATTTTCTGATATGATTGATGTTCAGGAAAGATATTCAGAGGTTTTAGATTTCTGTAAGCCCGTTGGTCGCCATTCTATATTTGAAATATCCTTCTTGAAAGTCTTCTATATAGTTCTGTTTTCAGAACTCTTGTTTCTGGGTTGTTTTAATACCATCTTGGTGTAGTCTATAACTTTATTTTTATAACAGATCTATTACGCTTCTGTATCAGGTGACGGAAGAATGCTTAGAGAAAGGAATAGCTCTATGCAAAGATGGTGTCAGTTTCAAAGAAATCGGGAAGAATATCAGGTATCTTCCGTAACTTCATCTCTGCATACTGACAATTCAGATTGTTCGTAAACATGTCCTTGAAAGGCTTTAACCTTCTTTTTATGGGAGACGAGGGAACGATTAGAATGATAACAGGTTTCTCAATTATCTTTCGGAGACCCCTTATAGGTAATGCTGCTGGCGTTGGTAGTTGTTTAGTTTGGCGAAGAGGCTCTTACAACTACCAGTAGAATTCATTGCTTGTGTGAGTCGTGTCAAGATCTAGTGTGGGGTTCTGTAAGGAGCCTTGAGTTAGGCTGTGATAAGTGTCCATACTGCCATAGTCCCGTAACCAAAGTGAGTGAGTGGGTGTACTGTGGGTTCTTGCGTTCTGTTTATTGTGCGAGGATATTCAAAGGAGAGGGCAATGGCATAGGTAACAAAATTTGGGTACACAGTTAACAAGTTTGCATATATTCGATACATATATTGTGTGCCTCTAGATTTTACACATCTTATCATGTATATTTGTTAAGCAATACTTTTATTTGGATGTAGTATGGGGTTTGAACGGACCTATCATTTTGCATAGCTGCCACTCATAGGATATGTTAGCTAGATGAATTTGCATCTGACGGAAACAGCATTTGCATAGCTGTCGCTCATCAGCTCATGGTATATGTTACTATGTTAGATGAATTTGCATTTGACGGAAAACAGCAGCGACAGTAGGTTCTTTCATGTTCTTTTCCTTTTCACTGTTTCAGTATTACTCAGCTAGCTCGCGTTACAAGGTTGTTGGGGGTGGTAGCCAAGACCAGGGTTGAAAGTCCACACGCATCTGTACTGCTCACGAGTCTCCTTTTTGAACTACCAAAAAACACGCACAGATCTCTTTATTTGATTGGAATCGCTCAAGTTAGCAGTTATTTGTCTGACTCGTATACCCTTAGCAACGTAGAAGGCAGTAGATTTTAAAATGTGGGACATAAGTTACTCCGTAGTTCTTATCAGTCTGCCTAGACAAATGATCTAAGTTGCAGTGCATATTAAAAATCAATTCTAATACGATATCCTTAGCCGGGCATACGTACTAGTCTGGAATTGCTGGTGTCTTTGAATAGAAGGAACATGTTCTCTCATGGGTTTACTCAAAATGAGAAGTAGGAAGTTGGTGTGTGTTACAGGGAGCTTTTACTTTTGTATTACTCCATATTTCTTAAGAAGCTTTGTGTTTATTCTGAGATACGTTGTGTTTTTCACAACTACTTGATATTGTTTCTGTTGATTTTTAGCTTTGTTACAAAATGTTTATTTCAGTGAGCATGCAGAAAAGCATAACTACAGTGTGGTGGAACGTTTCGTTGGCCATGGTGTTGGGACCGTGTTTCATTCTGAGCCATTTATATACCACCATAGTAAGTACTACTCCGTATGCTTTTTGTTATGAGTTAGCTCTTCCATCTGCAACTAGTAAGCAAACGTTATTAAGCAACTTCAAAGGGTCAGCAAACAAAAAATGAAAGAAATCAAGTGATTTTTTGTAGAGTAATTAATGGGTCGTCCCGTCCATTGAGCCCGGCTCATCCGACACACAAAACAAGCGGGTAAGGACAAGGCATTTTAAGAAAATTACAAAGGCCTGGTCCACTAACCCGTCACACCCGCTAACCCGCTTGTCCGAGGGCCAAGTATTTAATGTGAGCCCGGAATATGTCCGACCTAAACCTGCTTTTAATCACCTCTAATTTTTTGCCAGTCAGTTGCAAAATTCTCCCACTACAATTTGAGCTAGATTTGGTACTTCAAGTAAGATGCCAAAATCTATTGTTGATTCTTATTTCCACCGATTTCGGGTAATGCTCACTAGGGATAAAGCATAAAGGTTACTAGGGTCTAGGGATAAAAATAAGTCCAAGTTTACAATCATGACCAGTAGAAATTAGCTACTTATTTTCTCTATACAAAATTATATCTCCGGGCTAGGGTCGGGTCCATGTATATAGGATTCTGTGACGCTGGAAACAAATTGTTTTTATGTATTTTTTGTGGAAGAAATTTTAATATACTCCCTCTAACTCAACAGATTCTTTAGGTTTTATGAACATACTCCTCCCAAAAGATTAAACACGTAAAGACTAAAGATTTGCTGAGTTCGAGGAATGAGTATATTTTTTTTTTATGATAATGTATGGGTTATTTGAAAAACCTTATTTCCACTATCAATAAGTGCAAAAAGTTCGTCATTTTTCGGTTTTGAAATGCGATGTAATCAGTGCAAGTCTTGACTCAGTTTTCATGTTGGGCCATCAAATTTTTCATTATAGTCATCTAGAATCAAACTTTGTCTGTTTTTTTATTTTTATTTTGAGAATAAGGTAGTATACATTTGACCCGCCACACATAAACGCGGGTCATGTTTTTACTGACGTTACTTGAGCTAGCGCTAAGTTCAAATCCTGGCTCCGCTACTAATAGAGGCAGTAAACTACTCCGTAGTAATTAACATGAAATAATGTTCACCCTTTCAGTATTGGTTTGCTAAATAATGTTAATTATCTTATAAAAACAATTCTATCACTGTCTGCCAGCTGATTTTGTTTGGGATATACTGTCAGAAAATGAGTATCCAGGTGAGATGCTTGAAGGCATGACATTTACAATTGGTAAGCATCAACTTCTGACTCAAATGTTTTATTATATCTTTATTGCTTGCTATTTTCAAATTAAACATGTGCACATATATGCTCATTGCTCACATTCATGCATATACTAAAGCAACTTTCATATTCAATGAAATATCTGTATGACTGTATGTGGCTATGTGCCATTAGCTTTACGATTTGATATCCGCGTTACTATGATTTTTCATATTACCTCCTTTTAGTCGTGTACCCATGTCTGGCAGTCGACGCCCAGAGTTTCAGAGATGGATATGAGTGTGAGACTTGGATTCACGCCACTGTACACAGTGATCGACTGATCGTGCTTTGTTTCAGAATCAATGTTGCCTATACAGTGTGGAAAATCGACCGTAAAAGTTTTTTTCTAAACAAATTTTGTTGCCAACTGCAGAACCGATTTTGACAATGGGGAGCATCGAGTATATAGAATGGGCCGATAAATGGACTACGGTTACGGCGGATGGTGGGCCCGCTGCACAGTTTGAACATTCCATTTTGATTACAAAGACAGGTGCTGAAATCTTAACCAGGTTTTAGCACACAAATCACAGATCTTGTTTTGCTTCCATACATATAGCTAATTGTTTTCTGAATGTACAAACTAACACTTCTTTATTCAATGTTTATTCAAGTGCCATTTTTCCAGCTTCGGAAGCTTATCGGCTATGTCGGTAATTTTGTTGTTGTTTGACTACCTAAATTTCGAGATAAAAGTAGTTTGGGGATAAATCGACCATTAGTATCCGAGTATTGAAGTTTCAGTTTAAAACATATAATTGCCTTCACACTCAATTTTTTTCTTAATTTCTGATTTTAGACGTGCATATGTCTTAACCGTAAAATGGGTCAAATAGGATAGAAACAACATCAGCAAAATGTCTATGGATTTGCAAAAAACTCGTCTCATCCATCCATCTCTGATGTTTGATCCGTTTTAATATTTGAAGATAGATATATCCGTTCTATAAGAGACAATACTACTTTTTTCTCTTGATTAATGGATGATTTCGACATTTGACGCAATACCAAACGTACCACACAAAGTGCAGAGACCACAAAAGTACAGAAATTCAAGCAAAACATGGACAAAACATAACCCATGTGAGCCCCCTACTAATTTGAGTACTTTGAGATGGTTGTTACCTTTTGATTGGTTTGATTATTCATCGATTTTTTTATCGCATTTTTAAAACGTGGCTTTGCTGTTAATATGCTGAAATCTTCATCGATTTTTTATTCGTCGTTAAATGGCAATTAGTCAATTTTACTTTACAACGAGTTCTAAAGCATCAAACAGAAATACAATATATAAAATATAAATAAGTCGACCCCATAAACATAAGAAACACTGGTGAACATAAAACTTCAAATCGTACAATTCTATTACAAAGACTACATTATCTCTATTTCCGTCTTGACAATAATTTGGCAAGCCGGGTAACACGATGATGGCAAAAAAACACTCCTCAATCTTCTTACAAGCGTAATCAACAGAAAATAATACTACGAACTATTCTTCCCTTGAACAAAAACGCTCATTTTGCACGATACTACGATCATAGTTGACGAGTTTAGCAAGAGTTGCATGATATGTCAACTAGACAACTACCATATGTAGTTCTATATTCCTACGACAAGCAATTAATGAGAACGGAAATATTCTTAACGAAAACGACTACTCTCCCTTTTTTACGGCAAAATCTTGCTAATTCGTGAAATTAGGGATAACGGCATGAGGCTCGCAAGCCTTGGCGGCTGCAGAGGGCTCAACACTCGGGGAAGGTGGGACCGGCGTGAACACCAGCTCGGAAGGCAAGTCATCAATCCCTTGCAAATAGAATGTGTAGAATAACTTAAAAGGGAAGATCAATTGTTGCAACTTGACTTTACCATAAGCTCCTTCAAACACACCCGTTCCACCGGTCACGGTCAAGAATGTATCCTCATACGTCAAGTAAGGCCCTTGGACTGATAGGTGCCCGTAGTCTCCGAAGTAGAAGCTGTAACTTGCCTCATATCGGTCTCCTTTCTTTTCAGGCACGTTCTGGATTAAGATGCATAGTCCGGCAGTTATACCTAATCGTTTTTGTAGGTCACCGGAATAGAGCTTATTCGAGAAGGGGACAAGGTCACCCAACGAGTTCACTTCTTTTTTACTTAGGCGTAGGTATGCTGGGCTGCCTCGGTCTCTCTCATTGATCTCGTACACGTATAACTCTTGCACCTTAGCTGGACATTTCCAAATTATAGAAGTTAAACAATGACCAAATAGACAAATACTTTATCTTAGTAATCAACAATCATCAATCATTTTGTAAAGAGCACAAAGTCTTTGTTTGGGAAAAGACTTTGTTCTTGTCATTTTTAAAAACATTACTCTTCATTATGCAGTTTGAAATGTAACCGTTACATGACAAATGAACCGTCCATTTCTTTTGAAGAAATGAAAAGGACCGAGTATCGAGTCTCTTCATTAACTCGTTCATGACTTAGTTTGGTCCCAATAACCATTGTGGAAGATATATTTTACTAAGTATCAACTCTGAATCTTTAGATCAAATCCACCCTAGAATATAGACCGTCAATAGGAAATCGACCACTCCGCTTTTTTCTAAAGGAAATGGGGAGGATCGTAGAAGGTGCTCCCTAATGGAGTAATGGGTAGCCCACTGGACGGCGGCCACCACCTTACCTATCCCTTTCCAAAACTATCACTTCCCAATCGGCTCATGGAGACTTTTATCTTATATTATCGAATTAGTCTATCTTAAGACGGATATATCATTTTTAAGAGTAAAACGAGTCAAATAACACCTATCACTTCCAAAACTTATCTTTGTTATCAATATCAAACATGTCCTAGCACAAATCTCAACCTAAGCAACTAATTGTCTCACAAATCCTAGATAATAGAATCAATGTTGTATTAATCTTAGACAATAAACATATCTTAGGATCCATGGAAAACCAAATCCATTATCATTGCTACCCTTAACCTTAAAACAAGAATGATATTTAACTCAATGTATCAAAAGACCCGGATTAAGAATCATCGTAATCAAAATCTTAAGATGATGGCCGGAAGGAAAATCCTTGGACTCGAAGAGTAGATCAATGCGAGGTAAAGGATACTTATTTTTCACTCATGATCATCAACCTTGAAAGCAACCATAACAATAATTCAAAAAATTACTAAGGTCCTATATCTAACATGTTTTTCTGTACACAATTTCTAGCTTTGTTTAAGATGTACGTCTTAAACAGTAAAATAGGTCAAATAGATCGATGAGACATAAAACAAAATGTCTTTATAATAATAAATTATTGGCCCATCTATCTATATGGATATATATGATCGTCTTAAAGGAGACCTTGACTTGCGTATGCTTAAAATACTTAGTTCAATTTAAAAAATAACTTTATAACTAAATGACATGAACTTATGTATAGATTTCACAAAAGGAGCTTAACTACCTAACATTAACCAATTTACACAATCTAAATCACATAGATTAAACAATCACTTTTGTATAAGGCGGATTTACACTAATATAGTGTAAAGCGGATCCAAACACGGTCCTATTGGTGGGTAAAAGATTACAAGTAATTATTAAATTCCGTGTTTAATTACAATAACCGCATGTAAGACCACCTTACACAAGTATAAGTAATATAAAACATGATATTCTTTACTTACTACAAGAAATTCACTTAATAAAACAAGAGATAATCATATTATATAATTTATTAATTAATAAAGATGGTGAATTATCTTACTAGGACGAGAATCTTGAGCAAGAGCCTGAATCTGAGGTTGTGATTTAGGTTTGTTGAAGAAAAAAGCATTGGTTTTCAAGTTCTTTGAAGTAAAAACATTATTGGTTTTAAGGGTTTGAGGTAAAAAGGGGTTGGTAATTTTAGAAGATAAAATGTTTGGATTAAGTGAAATTGAAGAAATGGGTAATTTTTGAGAATCTAGTTTAAATGAAGAGAAAGCTTTCATGGAAGACATAGATGTTGTTGAAGCCATATTTTTTATGTGATCAAATAATGTAAGAGAAGTAGAGGAAATATGTATTATGATTTATGAGTGGCTTGAATTTTGATGATGATTGGTATAATAAAGTGATGAAATTAGTTGAGGAAAAGACATGTTTATATAGGGGATGATGTATAGTAGTGACTTCCTCGTTTGTTTGGTGGGTGAGAACTGAGAACTGAGAACTATGGACATTATTGATTGATTGTGAATAGAGGACATATAATAAATTATTGTAAAATCGTCTTTTATTATTAGTAGATGTATCAACGAATTTAAAAGTTTAATTTTTAAGGTGGTTGTTAAAACATGCAAATGGGTTTGAGATTACTCGAACAGATAGAGTTGGATAATCAAGGGAGTTCTATCTTAAAATCGATTGGCTATAGTGTAACTCTCTTGGTTATTCCAACACACCTCATAACAGGTGAGATCTTTTTGAAACTCATGGCGAAACCATAAGAGCTTGGGAATTAACAATTTCTCAAAGATGACCTCCACCGGTGGCAATTTGGGCCGAGTTTAAATTCGAAACCCAAATCAAAACATTGACCTTTGGACCTGTGATACCATATTAGAACATGCAAATACCCTGACGAAAAGAGACAGACCACCCGACTACACTTATACTCCCTAAGTCCCAATCTTTTATAATCTTTTTATCCTTTGTGAAATACATTTTAATAAGAGATAAACAAATAATTCAGACAAAAGAAATACGAATTTTGCCAAAATATTATTTACACCAACATTACAAAATGAAGTACGTAGTTTTTGTGATTGTGTATATTGAGAAGTAATAAAGTAAACTAGTTAAATTAAATTGACCAATTGACTTAACAATGACCAAGACAGCAAGACTAGAGCAAAAATGAGAAAAAATAATGCAAATAGAAAAATAGAAAAAAGCACGTGGGAAACAGATAAGGTGGTGGACGGCATGTGGGAACTCAACATAATGGAGCCCACTTCTGCGCATTGACTTACTCAATCCTTTGTCTTTTTATTTTAATAACTTGACCATCATTCAAATTTTAAATCACCGGCTCCTTGGCCGGTATATGCTTATCAAGTAATGGGAAAACACAAATTCTCGTTTAAGACGACATTATTCGGTTTTTAAGTAGCACGGATAATTCTGTTAATCAGCAGTACTGTGTCTAACACTCGTCGAATACGCACCTAAACGTGTTGGAGTCGTGTTTAACTTGCTTCATTTGTTTTGGTACGTGTCATATGCGTGTCCATGGTATTTGGACACCATTTGGAGTCAATGGTGTTCTTTAGACGAGAAATGAGTTGTCGAAATAGCTGAATTTGAATATGAGTTTGGGTGGAAAATGAAAATGAGTTATAGTCAAGGCTAATTCTTACCTTTACTTATTTAAATTTAATATCAAATAATTTACGAGTACAAAAATAAAATCGAACGTTTATAACTATAAAATATACTCCATTTAATTAACCCTGTTGTTTCATCTTTCTATTTTGAGCTAAGTGTGGTGATATTCCCTATTTTCTTATTTGTGAGTAGTTGTGTGGTCCAAATTTAATTGTATGTGGGTACTGTGTTTTGTGTGGTCAAATTGATTTCCTTAATCCTTGTGTCCAAAAGAAAAGGAAACAACATGATTAATTGGAGGGAGTATATTTTATTAAATTTATACAGCATGTCCCATGTCCTAAATTTCATGAGTTGTCATGTCACACGCCGTCTCAATTTTTTTTTTTTTTTTTTTTTTGACAACATTATAAGAACAGCCTATACTGCCTTACGGGCAACATTGATAGCTATTCTATTACAGCTTCTAAGAAAAACAATTAAAGATACAACATTAAAATTAACTAGATTAACGATGCTAGGATGAATAAGGACGGAGTACTGGCCGTGACCACTTGAACCCGCTTCATAACCACACTTAATTTCTAGGAAACACGCTTCATACGAACCGCAGAGAAACAATAACAAGGTGTACTTCCGCTCTTGCGAAAAGAACGAAGAAAGTTAATGAGATAGACAGGACGACGAAGTCTGCCATCGGTGGAGATAAATCTCCTACACCTTAAGAATCGAACCCTTTGACCATAGGACCAAAAAATCAAGAAATCCCACATGCACAGAAGGGAGAACATAGGCAGCCCCTTAACCATATTCCAGCCAACAGAAATCAATAAAGATCGTCTTCTCACGAATCTAACCCACCCATCGTTGCTAACTATCTCCGTAAGGAGGATTATTAAAACAGAAAGCATAAAACTAGTAAAGATCATGATAAATTTGAAGCAAACCACCGCCTCCAACCCAAACCACCATCACTGCCAAACCCGCATAAGCTAACCCGAATACGCCAAATCAAATTGTCCGTGTCAATTTTGGTGTTACCTAGTCCGTCTTAATCTTAAGACGAGTCCAGTATTATACCGCTTGTATATACGGAGTATAAGACAAAAGCAAAATGCGTAGGAAAAATCAATATATTTATCTTATATTGACAAGTGATATACTCCCTCCCATCCAAACCAAACTACCCCTACACTATTTCAAGTCAAACTTGATAAATATTAACCTTGATTATATGTAGTCAAATTTTTAAAAAATTTATATAAAATTGAAATATTTACATGTATTATAAAAAGAGATTTCGAAAAAATATTATTTCGATGAAAAAAAGTAATACATAAATGAAGAAAAACGTAGCCAAAGTGTCGTCTCGTAGACCGTGAAAAGTCAACTAGGTAGTTTGGTTTGGATGGGAGTAGTACTTAACCCGTCTTATATTCACAAGTGGTATAGTACGAAATCATATCAAAACTTTCCATTATTTCTTTTTTAGCAATCTTTCTTTTGTTCAACTACTACAATTGTAAACTTATCAATTGTGTTTGGAATTATTTCTCTATCATGGGAATCTCCAGCATTCCCAGTACATTTTAGGCCATTACTAGATTTACTACATCACAAATTCTCATTTTAGACGACATTATCCAAACGTTTACTAAAAAAATGAATCGTTAAAAGTAAATGTAGCGTGCAACAAAACCTAAACTCGTTATATATCTAGTATTCCCTTCCAATAATCTTTACATTTATTAGCATAAAAATTGGTTCAGCTACTAATACGTTGAACTCAAGGTAAAATACATGCGGAAAACCGGACCTAAAAGAAAAGAGCAATAATCTTAAGAACTACTCCAAAGCTGGCATAATACATAGAGCAAAGACATCCAAATAAGCAAAAAAGGGAATGTACAAGAACAAACACGGTCTCACACCAGTCGAGAAGATGCTTCTTAGTACTTCATTACAATGGTCTCCACACTGTTATTCAGAACACCATTTACACATACACTGCATGAAGATACAGCAATCTGTAGCAGGCGATCTTGTCAAGCTAGGAAAGAAACCGTCAATCGTGATGTTTCCCGACTCCAGCCGATTTATAGGATGTAAGAAAACTTTCAATCAAATAAGTAAAATAAAGGAGTAGGAGTAGCAATTAAGTAAAAAGTATCATGCGTACAACACAGGCTCGGTTTAGTTCAACGTAACAGACTAACAGTTGCATTTCGAGCAGCAAATAGCCAAATACCAAAGATCCGACAAAGTTTCAGTTACGCTGACTAATCAACGTTCATCCCTTGGGCATGATATTTCTCCAATTCTTTGTCAAGCTCCTCGGCAGATTTTTCTTGCTTTTTTCCACGGCCACGTCCTCTTCCTCTCTGTTCCCCTTGGCCGCGGCCCATCCCTCGGCCTCGACCATTCATGAATCCTCCTCTTATTCTCTGGCTGCATGACCAAGACATACATATAACAATAGGGTGAAATACTATCGACTTCAATATGATATTTAATAATTTTTAATCCGTATGTCTCAAACATAGACTCTGATGGCCACTTTTAATTGTTTTGGTCAAGGTGGTAAAGATTATAGACAAAAATTATTGAATGTTTCAAATGATGGATATCGTTCGCGTAGGACAAATGAGGATCTTATATGCTTCATGCATAACAATATCCAAGCCAACACAAAAATAACTACAGCAGAAAAATAGGACTCACCCAATACCACGACTAGTTGGGACTACTGCAATAGGTCGACTTCCGCTCTGCCTGGCACTGAAAAGAAGGAGAGTTCATCAACCGTTCTATTCTTTATCATGACAGCAAAGAAACTAGAAAAAGACACTTTAAATATTGCGATCTATCTAAGTTGGACTTTTTATTTTCGGAGTCATATCTGTGTTTGACACGACAGATGGGTATAATATTTGTACCCTATGATTGTCAATTCAACACTTTCCATGTCAATGAAAGAGATCAGTTAACAAATTACAGGACAATCTATGGTTCTCACTATTCAGTTATAATATAAAGATGTGCGGAAAACACAGCATCCTGTTAGTGTACAGAACTAAAAAAAAAATGGGTGCACCAATTTTAAAGAGGGCTAACAATTAAAAGACTGCAAGTCATGGAGTATGGACAATGTGGCAAATATAAGGCATAATAAAAAAAACTAAAAGAAAGAAAATTATGCATAGTAGTGTGTGCCTTGCTAGTTACACTTTGCTGACAACTAACAAGCTCTACCAAGGTGTTTTGGCTAATGCCTCAATGAGGCTTGGCGATTAAGCATGACCGAGTTACATTTTTAAACAACGTCAAGTAATTTAACTAGACCTATGTTTTAAAAATGTAAAACCAAAGCCATGTCCTCCTTTTAGGGGAAAATCTTCGTGTCTCAAAATTTGGGACATGATTAATTGATTACAATGATACCTAGATACCATTTACAAAAACTCTGATTTGGACAAGTGTAACCAACGCATGACCTCATTTCCGGAAAAAATCACCGTGTCTAAATACTTTGAGACATGGAGATTTCAATACTTGGAATCTTGGATATGTACTTGTACCCATAACTCGTGCCATAGTCCAAGTAACATAGATCTCAATAATTAGCCCAACACTTGAGTCATAATAAGAAAAGCATAAGCTGCGCAGCAAGTAACTAATTTGCAATACCTTACACTACAACAAACAAGCAAGCTCCACGACAAAATTTACAAACCATAAATGAGCAACCTCTCTCAGAAGCCTAAGAATCTTATCATAATAAGAGTAAAACAAGAATATCCAAGCAGTCACACTAAGCCTATGCTATAAGTAAAACATCACAAGTGAAATGAAAATGTCGACAAAGAAAAGAATGTGACAGACGGAAGAATATACGGAGGAATAGATAAAAATCAACCACTCATAAGTCATAACGAGACCCCAAAACATAGCGGACATAATCAGACAATAATCAATGATAGATCTAAGGCACAAATATTTTTAAAGAATATTACATAAACTTCTGCAGAAATTTAAAAGCTTACAACTTGGAGGCCTGAGGTTTAACTAACCACAACTAGGTCAACTTTCCCAAAACCTCAGACCATATAGTGTGAGTTCCCCCTTTTCATATTGCACATTAGTCTCTTGTTACTACTTACTATACAGGAAAAAAAAAAGTTGAATCAAGAGGTACTGGAATGGATTTGTACTATAATTATAATTAAAAAAAAAAACTTGTTCAATCACTAAGACAAATTGGTCTTTCGTTACAATTAAGAAGAAAAAAAATGCTCAATCAATAGGTACTAGAAAGAATTTCTGTGCACCTACTCTCCAAGAAGAAAAGTAAATTTGTCTAAAACTCAGCATCAAATAAAGTAACAAGGATTTCTACAGAAATCAAAGAGAAAATACCATGTTCTATTGGCAGCCAATAAGAGCACTGAATAGAAAATGGCAAGCAACTGACAAGCACCGTAAGAGAAAAGGGTCCGAGAGATTTTCTATATGGGGAGGCATGAAAGCGATCCTACCTCAACAATTACTACAGTAAAAAAATATAATGCCAATAAAATACAGTTCCGATTCCACAAGATTTCAAAAAGGATAACAACAATAGACGTAGCTTTATTTAAATAAAGTAAACCTTCACAATTGACAGTCAAGCAAAATTTCAGTACATACAATAATTCATAGATGTTAATGTTAATGTGAAATGTAAGCAGCCTCATCCCTGCTTTAGCAACACAAATAAGTTGTTTCTAGAATGACCCAAATGAAAATTTCATTGAGAACTGCATGGAAACGTAAAAAAAAATAACGACGACATATTGAGTTGCTTACGTCATAACTCTTCTTGTTCCCTGTCCATTAGTGCCTCCAACAACATTCATGTGAGCAGAGACGGGAACTTCTGCAGTGGGGATAGCAACTTCAATCTTCATCGGCCGGCCATCCAGCTGAACATTGTTGTAACGCTTGTGAGCTGCATAGGCATCACTTCTCTTTGCATAAACCACTTCTGCGGATCCCTGAACACAAAAGAGGCAACCAAAATAAGCCCTTCCCACGCACAAGTGCACAACCAACCAAGTAGAATACACGCAAAGAGAGCACCCTTCGTAAACATACACACACCAACGTATTGTACAAAGTTGAAAAGGTTAAAAAAGTGCATACACAAGAAGCAACTCATTTTAAGCAACGTAGGCTGGCGGTTTTCAAGCTCCACAGTACTAAATAAAAGATTGCAATTCTCAAGTATGAAAAAGAATACTCCCTCGGGTCCCTAGATTCAAATCCAAACACCAGTTTACTTTCTAGAGGTCAAAGTGAAGTTGTTAAAGAAATATATTAAAAATTGAAATATGACATTACCTATTACTCAATTAGATTTTTATCGAAAAGCCTTTCATAATATATTTTCAAAAAACATTAGTAACATATTGATGGAGAAAAACGCGGTCAAAGTAGCGTCTTGGAGACCACACAAAAGAAAATGTGGTTTTTGGATTTGAAAGGAGGGAGTATTAATTTAAAATATTCTTAAGGTGAGGAATAAAATCTACAATGGGGAAAGTGATGTAATGTATATGGCAGATAATTTGTTTAAGGCCTCCCTGTATAAGTTTAGGCACAGTCCACGTAGTATATAAATAGGGCTGATAAAACACATGCTTCTGAACATCTCATGAAAGAAACAAAGAACTAAAAACATGGCTATATAACGTGCAAAATGTCGAACAAAGCAAGGTGGGGAGGGTTGTAGACAGTTATTGTGCGAAAATTTACATGGTATAGGCCTAAGACAAAGTGTTGTAGAGTCCAATCGAGCACGCAACACAGCAATGTGAGGGAAAGTGAACTGTGATATGACAAGGAAATAAAAAAAATCAATTAAAAATGCAAACAAAAAAATACTGAATACTTCTCCTTCAAAAGACAAGTCCCCAAATTTTCAGCACCAAACAAAAGGCTCAATGAGTCACATATATCAAGAACTACCAGACATGCATAATACCATCATTAAAAGATGCCATACACCAAAGAATGATCACCCCTAACAGCAGTACTTCGAATCATTTAACAAAATTTTCAGTAAACGATAGTTCACAAAAAAAATTGAATGCAGCTACCAAAATGGTTATGGACAATTTCACAGGGGAAGTTTTTGCTAATGCGAGAAATGTCGCAATTAAAATGTATTGGCAAGAGGTTTGATGCTGAAATAAAAAGGCAATAAAGTATCCTAGATCAGTTAGAGGATGTCTTTTCTGATAAATTCATCAATGACTAATTCATTGGTCAACACAATTCTTGAAACATTAATAGAAAATCATTAGCGTAAGTTTATAGTAAGACGTTATTATTACAGTAAGTAGAGAAACCGTTCCACAATAAAAAGTAAGAACGTTACTAATAATTGTAAAATTATTGAAAATGAAATCTAACGGTTTACTTATAACATGGTCACTACCAACAATGAAATGGTTACTAAAAATGGATACCAGATAAAAGCGTTTTTTAAGAATTAATGGGTTGACAAAAACACAAGGGGTTACAAGAAAAAATGATATTTACGATAAACAATTGTAAAACCATCTCATACAAGACTTCATGAAACAGGCAGAAAACTGAACTTACGGCCAAAAAGACAAATCTGACAATGGATGGCAGCAAAGAAACTAATCCAAAAATTTACAAGGGAAACTGAAGATAAACGTTGAAAGTTACAGTCCCATAAGCATCCAAGGATTATATCCCGCAGACTCTAACCACTACGAAAATCCTACAAGAACAAATATAAAAGGGCGAGAAAAAAGAAGACGGGAACAATATGTTGATGATGCAAAGATTGCACAACTCCTCCACCAAGCCGATTCATCCAAAGCATATCATCCCCAAAATTCAGAAAGAATAAAGAAAATTGACCACACAAGGTCTCCACGCCCATTGCATAGATGCACAAAAATCTAGATTCACATTACTCTCAGCAATTACCCCCGATATAACAAAGATAGTTTATAGAACGAAAAATTCTCATTCATAAAGCAGAGAACTGAAATAGGTAAACAACTTAAAGAAAGAAAAAAGCTATATATGTTAGTATGTGACACTTAAATAGCAATCATAAAAAACAATACTCTCTCAACGAGTTCAGCAAAAAGTATAAGCTCACAAAACGTATGAACATAGATGCAAAGTTCAAGGACTTACACTAGGTCGACCACTTCTATCAAAGTGGATAGCGTAACGCTTCAGCTCTCCAATCTCAGAGAAAAGCTCCTGATTCCAAGCTCAAATTTCAGGCCCAAAACAAACCAGTCGCAAAGGTCTTTTTAATTGAATATTAGAGGATCAGGCAGTACCCTTATATCATTATTACTAACGCCGGAATCCAAGTTAGATATGTATAACTTTGTGCCGCTTTCCATCCCAGGCAATCCAGCAGCTGCAAGGCTTTCCTCCAACAAATTACGTTGCCATGGAAAGTTCTTAATTCTGCGAGGAGTCTGGCGATACCATAACGAAACAGAACCCAGACCGAAGAAAATTGACGTCAGCATATGTAAGAAGATGAATTGCCACTTTTCAGGTGTCAATGAGAGATCATATCATAAACTGTAATAGAAACCATTATGGATCGATCCAGATATATTGAACATCCCAGATGAGACAATTTTATCACAGGTGAATACGAATAACTGGGTCATTGGGTGCTAGATAGTAACAGAAGAGAGATATCAGGATTGAACTAGAGCAAGATACTACTACAAACTACAGATAACTGGGTCTTGTCTGAAGTGAAACAAATCTCTTGGCCGAGTACCGCAAATTAGGACAGCGTCTTGCACTGAACAACCCCAACAGCGGTAGTTTAGTTCAGAGTCCTCTTTTAAAAAATAAAGCCAAAAAAGGCAGAGGCACTTTGTAAAGCTATTAAAAAGCTTAAACTTTTTTTTTTAAATAAAGAAAATGGTGGTTTTTCCGAATAATGGTAGCTCAGATCATAATGCCTGAGACTCCTTGTTGAGCATGTGAGAAGTAAGTTCTTAGATGATGCATCAAAAAATTTCCACATAAATGAACGCCCGAAGTCCCTTGTAATGATGCAACAAGAATCAAGAAATTGAGTCATATCATAAAGTCCCTGCAGAGACACTTCAAATCTTCGATATTGATGATGCTGGATCGAAGAGCAAGAAGACCTTCTCTGAATATGACTTTAGGCTTTGAATTAATTGTTTTTTTTGTTTAGAATTCTATAGTACGAAGATCACCATTCACTTCTTTGTCTAAACCACAAAAGCCAAACTCTAAAGAGAATGCATAAAACGTCTGATGTTCGAGCTTGCCTTAGCTATAGCAGAAGATGACGAACGAATATTGACTCCAAGAGGGGCCTGTCGGCCTGACCCTCTCCCTCTTCCTCCCCCTCTCATTCTTCCACCATTAAAAGACCCTCCTCTAGCACCACGCCCTCGGGGAGCACTACCTCGTCCTCGACCTCCACCTGCACTTTTCTTGCTCTTTATGATATCATCCAACGACATATCCAAAGCCGTATCCATCTTGTACAAGAATCAACAGAAACTGCTTCTTCCACACGAGATCAAATATAATCTGAAGAAACCACAAACAATAAAATTCAGTAACATGATCTCCATGTATTAACCATAATAATATGAATCCAACTAACACAAAAAAAGACGTAAATCACAGAATTATAATCAACGATTCTCAAAGTAGAAATCTTTCACATGATATTGAATTATAATTACACAATCAAAGATAATTATGTCGCAACTGTAACCGGCTAAGCAGGCTAACAACCATGTCTACACGGTTAGTCGAGAAATCGATGAAAAGCAATGAATAACAAAAGTTCGCAAAAAAACAAACATCACCAGAAAGATATGTAATGCCCACACTCCCTCCGTCTCAATCATTTGTTTATCATTGAATAAAATATTCTCGCAGAGTGAAACATATAATATTACAAAATCAATAAAAATAAAAAGAAAAAAATCCGACAATAAAAAAATAAATGAGCAAACCCTAAGACAAAAAAGAATCCCCAAATCTATCCATCAAGATCACATTACCTAATCCCAGCGTTTCAATCGAAACAATCAATCTTGTAATCTTTTAAATCAACAAATTTACGAAGAAATTAATTATAACTTAGACCAAATCATAATCATAATAATCAGAAAACCTAATCGCTGAAACAATTTAAATAATTCACGTACAATAACAAAACAAAAACAAAAAACAAAACGAAAAATTCGACATAAAAATCTGAAAAATCACCTTCTTAAAAAAGATAAGAAGACGTAAGCGCCGAACGTCGTAAGCGAAGAGGAAATCGAAAATCGTCTCACCGTTTTTTTATCTCTCTGGATCTGATTGGAATAACTACTCTATTTTATTTTAAAAGATAAAATATGAGTTGGTCGTCCTTAAGACGGTTTATTCTCGTATGAAATCATAAAACGAGATTTTGTAACTATTTTACATGCAAATGTGATCACTTTTGGAAAACTAATTACCTTAATCGGTAACACTGATTTTATCATTGTGGTTACCTTATACCATAAAATGATCATAAAAACCCGTCTGAAATTCTAGACAAAAAGTGGCCGTCTGAAACTAGAATTTACCATTAAATACAAGAGGTTTTTATAGGAGAATGCAAGAAACATTTTGTCCCAATTCCAGAAACCATTAAACTTTGGGCTTTGGTTAGGGCTATAACTTAGCTAGTTATTTGGATTGGGTAGTTTTAATTGGTGGGCTGCAATTAGTCATCCTTTATTTCTTCATCTTGGTATACTTCTCCAATTAGATTTTAGGGTGTTATTATCACAATTTACTTCGAATCGTCGACAATACCATTAACGGAATTACTTTTTCACATACGCGTTTTACTTTTTCACATACATTTTTCCATAAATTTTTCCTACCATACCCTTTTGCTAAAGATAATCAACTTAACACTTATGCATACATACTCCTAAAATCGAATCTAATTACTTTAAAAACTTGAACAATTCATTATAATTCTCCAATTAGTAATGTAATTTTGTTATTTTAGCAATTATTAATATGTTTTATTGAAATTATTTGGGTTATTTATTAGTGAAATTAATATGAGCAGCAGTTATTATCAAGTAAGGTTTATGGGTTGGTGGAATGTGCGGTGGTTAGTTGGTTGGGGAAGACAGATATAGGAAAGTAAGGGTCGTAGATGGTCGTGGCTGGTCGGTGAGGGTGGTGGTCGGAGCGGGGGGTGAAGCGCGGGAGAGGGGAATGTGTGAGACGGGGTAGCAACTGGTCGGAGCAGGTCGTCCAGAGCATGATATATAGCAGGTCGGTGGAAGCGGCTCGGCCGGAGAAGGGTAGTATGCCGGCGGGAGCAGGTCGGCTGGTGCAGTGTTGGCCGGAGACTGGAGAGTGGCCTGACTGGTGGTGTTGAGGCAGTGTTGGTGGTGATTATGAGTTAAGGGGGAAAAAAAATAAATTGGTGAGGGTATGAAAAAAATATGATGAGGGTAAAGGGGTAAAAATCGTATGTGAAAGAGTAAAATCCGTATGTGAAAAAGTACGTCCCATTATTAATTAACTATACAACCTTTCTAATACAAAACACTTCAATTAAACTATCCGTGAACAACATAACTGATAATTCGATACTGATATCAAATAACTAACAACCTAATCAAAACGACGAATTACAATTCGAACATCATCAATCTAATCAACGTAAAACGAATATAAATGCGTGAAAGATTGGGTTATTGGGGAAAACTGATTTTGCAACAAAACAAAAGTTATACGGCATTTAGCACAACACTACAAGAATCAGCTCTTGCACCGACCGCACATTCCGACCGCTTTTTAAAACGGTCGGTAACTTTACTTAGCGACTGACAACGGTCGGTAATTTAACTCCGGTCGCCAAAATTACCGACCGATTATGTCTTTAACGATTCGGTCGGTAAGCCTATATAATACCGACCGATTGGCCTTTTTTACCGACCGACTGACCAATCGGTCGGTACTGGGTCAGATATCTAAAAAGAAATCCGACTATCCCTCATTCTATTATCACTCACTCACTCTCATTCTAACCCCTTCCCCAAACCCGACGACCCCATACCCAACGACCGCCCGCCTTCCCCCACCTGCCGTCGCTTGCCGACCACCACCGGTAACCATCCCCTCCTTTCTCAACAACCACCTTCTCTCTTCTTATAATTTGATAAAGGTATGATTTTCTCTTAATTCTTGTGTTTATAGTTGTTTTAATTGTGTTGATGTTTGTTTTTACCCTTAATTTTATGTTAGAATTTGATTATTTGTTGTTATTAGAATGAAATTTAGAGTTGTATAAGTTAGGGTTAAGGTTAAGTTAAATTGGGGGTTTTTTAATTTGATTAGATTGAAGTTGGGTATATGATGTATGTGTATGTTTGGGTAGTAAATTTGCAATTATATTTTGGTATTGATTAATTTGATGCTAGTATGTTCAAGATTTTAGTAAATTAAAGTATGAGTTATAATTAATTATTGTGTTTTGTGTTGTTTTATTAGTGTTTAAGATAGTTTTTTACACATAATTTTATGTTAGAATTGATTAGTTGTTGTTAATTGAATGTAATTTTAGAATTGTTTAGGTTAGGGATAAGGGTAGTAAATTTGCAATTATAATTTTGTATGATTGAAATTTGATTATGTTAGAATATATAATTGTTAGTATGTTCAAGAGGTTAGTAGTAGATATATGTTGTTAGTAGTAGATATATGTTGGACTTTGGTTGTGAAATTGAATGTTGGTTAAATTTGGTAGTTAGAAATTTTATGTTGGTAGTATAATTTGATTAGTTGGTTAAAATTGGTAATTCGAATTAGTATTTAGATTGCCTATTTAGTAAGAATGTAGATTGTCTCAATTAGTTGTTGGATTGCCTAATTATGTTATATTTATGTATTTATATAGATTTATAATGAAGAGGGTTGAACGAGAATGGATGTATGAAAGAGTTGATGCTAGGAAGATGGTTAAGTATGAGTTTGTATGTGGGGTGAATAGTTTTCTTGAATATGTTAAAAGTCGAGATGAATTTAGGAATTCACAACTAATTAGATGTCCATGTGTAAAGTGCAAAAATTTGAAATACTTGAGTGAATTCGTGGTACAAGAACACCTTATTAGTAAAGGTTTTACGGGAAATTATTATGATTGGGTGTGTCATGGTGAGCCTTTCTCCTTGAAAATACCAAACAATGTACCAAACACTACTCAATCTCCCATAAGAGGACCATATCGAGAGATGGTAATAGATGCCTTAGGTGACCGTGCATTAGAACATATGGAGGAACCCCCTATCGGTGAAGAGGAAACTCCACACCCTCAGTTGAAGAGTTTTTTTGATATGTTAGATGCGGCGGAGAGACCTTTATATGAGGGGAGCGATGTGTCGGTGTTACAAGCAGCTGCAAGGGTTGTTAACATAAAATGTGAGCACAACTTATCGCACAAATGTGTAGATAAGATTGCTTCCTTGATTGAGGATGTTATACCTCGGGGAAATGTGATGACCCGCACCTATTATAACACCAAAAAATTGCTCAAAGCTCTTCAACTACCCTATCAAAAAATTCATTGTTGTAAGGACGGGTGTATGCTCTTTTGGAAAGAAGATGTGTCGCTTGATAAATGTAAGAAATGTGGCCAAGATAGGTACAAGCCAACACCATCAAGTGGGAAAAAAATACCTGAAAAAGTCTTATTCTACCTTCCTATAGGTCCAAGATTACAACGTCTTTATGCTACTAGAAATATTACGGAGGCTATGAGATGGCATGAAGAAAACCCTCGTGTACAAGGGACATTTGCCCACCCAAGCGATAGTGAGGCTTGAAAGCATTTGGACAAAATGTTCCCGGAATTTGCTAGTGAGCCTCGAAATGTTAGACTTGGGTTGTGCACAGATGGTTTTACACCGTACGGCCAATTTGGGAAAAAGTATTCATGTTGGCCTGTAATTCTCACTCCTTACAATCTACCACCATGATATGGTTGTGCATGAAAAAACCATTTATGTTCCTTTCATTGATTGTTCCGAGGCCGGATAATCCTAAAAGTCACATAGATGTCTTCTTACAACCTCTTATCGAAGAGTTTAAAGAGTTGTGGGAGGTTGGTGTACCCGCTTTCGATGTGTCCAAGAAACAAAATTTTCAACTCAAAGCCGCTCTTTTATGGACAATCAATGACTTTCCAGCTTACGGCATGCTTTCCGGTTGGGCCACGGCCGGGTTCCTTGCATGTCCTTATTGTATGGAAGAATCAAATGCATTTTATCTTCCTAAGGGTCATAAGGTGTCTTGGTTTGATTGTCACCGACAATTCTTATCGCCTAACCACGGATTTCGGTATAACAAAACCTCATTTCTCAAGAATATATTACAAAAAAATGACACCCCTCCTCTATTCCTAGACGGTTTTGAAATTTGGGAGAAGATTCGTGATTATCCTACAAGTATTGAGCTCACAAAGAGTGAATTGAACAAGTTTAAAGCCAATAAATTAGGTTGGTCTAAGAGAAGTATATTCTGGGATTTGCCTTATTGGAAACATTTGTTAATACGACACAATTTGGATGTTATGCATATTGAAAAGAACTTCTTTGAGCAATTGATTCATACGGTCATGAATAATAAGAATAAAACTTGCGACAATGAAAAATCAAGGGAAGACGTTAAACTATTATGCAAAAGACCACACTTACACATTAAGGAAAATGGAGTTAAGCCAAAAGCCCCATTTGCACTTGATAAGGCTCAAAAAAAAGTGTTATGTGAGTGGATTTGTAACTTGAGGTTTCCAGATGGGTATGCATCCGACTTGAGTAGGTGTGTTGATCGACATGATCATATCCTTCATGGGTTGAAGAGTCATGATTGTCACGTTTTCATGGAAAGATTACTACCTGTGGCTTTGAAGCACTTATTGCCGAAAGATGTGTGGAGTGCAATAACTGAAATAAGTCTATTCTTTCGTGATTTGTGTGCCCCGACCCTCAAACTTGAAAACATTGAAAATCTAGAGAGCAACATTGCCGAAATACTTTGCAAGTTGGAGAAAGTATTTCCGCCATCATTTTTCAACTCAATGGAACACTTACCTATACATTTGCCTTATGAAGCAAGGGTTGGAGGGCCGGTACAATATAGGTGGATGTATCCTTTTGAGAGGTAAATTACATACGTACTTATTCAAATTAAATAAAAAATAAAATAAAATATTTTGAATATTCAACTAACATTATTATACAATGTAGGTTTTTAAATCACTTGAAACAAAAAGTTGGTAATAAAGCAAGAGTCGAAGGGTCTATCTGCAACGCTTACTTAGTGGAAGAAATATCAAATTTTTGTTCGCAATATTTTGAAGAGCATATCGACACAAAGGCTAAAGATTTAGATTTTGGAACAAAAGATAAAACGGAGTCTTCCTTACCTGAGCTATTCCAAAAACATGGAGGTCAACCATTCACAAAAGGAAAAATAAGATATTTGGATGGAGATGAATATGAACGTGCTCATCTTTACGCCTTATCGAATTGTGAACGATTAGAAAAATATGAGAGGTATGTGAGTTTTTTACACTTTGACAATAAAATAATTAAAGTGGTAGATTATTCATATAATAATAAAAATTGTTAAATGATAGGTTATTCGAAACTTTCATCCGTGAGCAACATCCAAATATTGATATAGATGAGGTTTGGACTTCATACGAAAAGCTATACCCAAATTGGTTTAAAGAACATGTAAGTTTCATTTACAAACATTAAACAAATATATACAAACTAACCTTAAGTCAATATATATGGGTAGTTAATAAGACTAATTTTAAACTAGGTACTTCAAGAAGATATCAAGGATGATTTGTTGGTGGCCATGTCAAGGGGTCCTTGTAAAGAAGTACAAATCTTGGCAGAAATATTCGATAAATGGCTTTAATTTTCACACAATGAAATATGGGAAAAATAAAGCAAGTATGAATTATGGTGTTTGTGTTAACGGTGTTGGTGGAGATGACTATTATGGTACTCTAGAAGAGATTATTGAGTTGAGGTATTGTGGTGAAAAAATGGCGTATAATGCAATCTTGTTTAAATGTTGTTGGATGGATAATTCTTCAATCGGCACAATTGTACATGACACGTATAAACTTGTTGAAGTAAATCATAAGAGAAAGTATTTAAAATACGACCCTTTTGTGCTTGCACATCAAGTTAATCAAGTTTATTACACTTCTTATCCAAGCACAAAGAAAGATTGAGATAATTGGTGGGCGGTGTTTAAAAGTAAAGCGAGATCACAATTTGATGCACCGGTTGACACAACCGTCTTTCAAGAAGAAATGACGACACCTCTTAATTTATCTTCGATTGTGGAAGATGAAGTCTTACAAGGTTTTATTGAAGGAGATGATGAGGAAGAAGATGAGGTGGTGGAGGTTCGTAGATTTGGAAGAGGAAATGAAGATTTATATGAAGTTGATTTTATAAATGATGATGAAGATGAAGATGAAGATGAGGAGGAGAAGAAGGAGGAGGAGGAAGAGGAAGAGGAAGAGGAAGAGGAAGAGGAGGAGGAGGATGAAGAGGAGGAGGAGGATGAAGATGAAGATGAAGATAAAGATGAGTAAAAGACTAGTTGTGTAATATTAAGTATATGTTATGTAATAAGTACAATATAATTAGTAATGTTTTATGTGTCATCAATTATCAAAGTCATTTATTTATTTGACAACAATGTTTAATTGCTAACATTAACTTGTGTATATTTAGTTTTGTTTAAGATGTCAGGAGAACGTGGACGGGTACGAGGACGAGGACGAGAACGAGGACGAGCACAAGGTATAGTATTTAGGGACCCCGTGATAGAAGAGGGGGAGATGAGCGACGAAGAGAACAACAATGAGGGGCAGATAACAAACCAAAGTACAACCCCTACGACAAAAAAAGAGTCCACATTGGATATAGAGCCGGGATTATTATGGTACAATTTCATATTTATAATCTCCTTTCTAATAAATTTAACTTAAAACATGTTACATATCATTTTCTAATATAAAGATTGATATAGGTTTGACGATAGCCAAGTGGTCCGAAGAGTTAGTCGGTCTTTCAAAAATAACTACGATGTCCCTTACTTGAGCTGGAAAGAGACTCCAAAAAGTAAAAGGGATGCGTGGTTTGATAATTTTCGGGTATTTATATATATTAACTTTTACGTTATTAATTTTTAAGTGTTGTTGTTTTTACATTGTTGTTGTTTTTATGTGTAGACATTATGCAATTGGGATCCTAAGTATGAGGATGAGTGTAGCAAGCAATACAATGAGACGTGTAGAAATCGTTTAAAAGACGCCATGTATGATGCCGGGCAGATGATAAAAGGTAAGAATCCAACTGGCCCGAGTTGGATGCATCCTAATGTTTTCAAAGAATTAATCGAGAAGCGGAATAATAAGGCGTTTATCAAGAGATCGAAACAAGCTTCCATCAACAAGAAAGGCGGCGAAGATGGCCCTACTACACATCAATACGGGTCAATAAAAGCTGTTAAACATGCTGCTAAGATGGTAAATAATTTGAACTTATTTAAGTATTTGAAGTTGATAATTTACTTTGTTAGTATAATGTTAGTATTTGTAATTTGAAATTAATGTTTGATTTGGTTTTATTAAAGACACAAGAGAAGGGGGGTATAGCCCCTAATGCAGTGGAGCTATTTCTTGATAGCCATAGGAAAATGGTTGATGGTGAGGAGCAATGGAGTCATCCAACTGCCCGAGCGAGATATGTAAGTATTACTACATTCGAAATTTCATTTTTACAGTTGTGTTAGGACTTCCAATAGACGCTTTTTACTTTCTAAGGATGATAGATGAGTTATTTTCAACTTTCTTTTTGACAATGTAGCAAAATTTTCAAAGGATGATAGCTGAGCTTACGGAGCAAGAAATTCCGATTGACGTTAACAAGGTTTGGTTCGATTCGGTGGATGGATACAAGAAGGGCCAAGTCTTTGGTTTAGGGACCGCCGCCTCACTATATTACACTCCCCCGGCGTCATCATCGTCGACAGGTAATTCTTCCGCCTCCCAACAATATATCCAGGTGTTCTAAGTCAAACAATTGAAGTACGTGAGAGGGAAGCCGAAGAGTTTAGGAAGTATAGAGAGGAGATGCAACAAATGGATGAACTTTACATGAAAAATCAAGAACAACTAAGGCAACAAATCACGGCAAGTCAGGCCGCTAGTACGCGTGAACGGGAAGAAACAAGGCGCCAAATTGAGGCCTTAGCCAAACTGTTTGAATCCCAAACCCAATACCGATGCAACAATAACATATTTGATTTCCCTTATAACTCAAATAACGATAACTCCGGTGGAGGCGGAAATGGTTTTCAAGTGTAAGGTAGTTGGTTGTGTAAGACATGGTTACTTGTAATGTAAACTTTAGTAGTTTGTTGTATAAGACATGGTTACGGTAGATGTAAGACATGTAGCGTTATGGTTATCTTGGTTGTAAGATTACGTTGAAAATTTTCTAATTTGAAAGACGGTTTCTGGTTTTCAAAAAATTGTGTCCGAATGCATTTGTATATATTTTGAAATATTTGCAGGAAATATAGCAAATAGGGGACAATAAGAAGCAAAAATCACCCAAATCGTTCCCATTGGATACCGACCGACAAGAGGAATTACCGACCATAATACTTTATTTACTGACCGACCAAACCAAATTACCGACCGATTGCCGTCCAAAAAGTTTCTGATTATTATTTGACACAAAATGGCACCGACCGAACAAGTGCCCGTACCGACCGACCATCGGTCGGTAATTACCGACCGAATTAGGTGTTACCGACCGATTGGGTCTTGATATTGACCAAGTCAATATGTTTTCAAACCGACGGATTTTCTGTCTACCGACGGATTGTTCGGTCGGTATTTTTCCGACTGATTTGAAATCAGTCGGTATCTAAAATTTACCGACCAAAATTACCGACCGATTTTTTTCAGACGCTAATGAATAAAAAACGGTCGGTAAGGGGTATTACCGACCGATTTTCACTATTAGCGACCGCTATAAACGGTCGGTACTGGACCTGATTCTTGTGATGATATTTGAACAATCAATATGATATTTGGGGTGTTTTGTAAACATCATATTGAAATGCTCCCTTCGTTCCTTTTATTTGTTTACCTTTGCTTTTGGCACAAATATTAAGGAGAAGGGAGGAGACCATTTGTGTGTACGGGCATTGGATGACATGTGGATAAAAGTCTTATTGGGTGATCAAATAACCCATTGGAAGCATACCTAATATAGAAAGGTAAACAAATGAATGAGACACCCTAAAAAGGAAATGATAAACAAATGACCGAGACGAAGGGAGTAATTGATTGGAGTCGAATCTACTATTTTAGGGTGTTATTATCACAGTTTAGTAAATTTATGCAACATGGTTCTTTTGAAAGATGATATTGATATAATGGTCATTTAGGGGGGCTGGGGGAAAGACCGTTTATATAATGGATTAAATAGATGCAAATTGGTAAAACAAATTAAAATGAAATTAGTGAGACCTCATGGTAGTAAAGTTAGGCTAAATCCAAGGACACCAAAATAAAAAATTTCCATCACTTATACTAAATGATTAAGAGTTCCCCAAATTTTTCCCACCTAAATGAAACTTTCTATAAATGAGCCCCAGTCTTATTATTCTTATTTCGGTTTTTCTAACGTGTGCCCTAAGGGCATACATTAATAACCTTAATATGGAAAGATTCACAACATATTCTCATCACAAATGCAAGTATAAACATAATTTTACCATAATTAGTGAGATTATCTTGTAAATCTTTCCATATTAAGGTTATTAATGTGTGCCCTTAGGGCACACGTTAGAAAAACCGTTCTTATTTTATAACTTTATTTGGCCTAACTTTTAACCTAACAATACTTGTGTTGGAAACTCATGGATATTTAAAATAGAAATAATCTTTATAGGATTTTATAGAAAAATATGTTACGGAGTATTTAATTTCAAAATGCAAGATCTTACACATATTGTGGAATACAAATTAAAATAGGCTTAATTATTGATTTGAACATTTAATAAATTCAAATCATAAGATAATAATGGTAAATGAATCCCTTATATAAGATAAAAGAAAGTTGAAATATTTTCTTTTCAAAATGTACTCCTCTAAATAGGCAACAATTGATATTAGATTTTACTTAATTAATCTTATCTTTTCATTAACATATAATCTCTTCGTAAAACTATCTTTTTAAAGCAAACTCGAAACTATAACATTTTTATTAAGATCAAATATTTTTTATAAACACATTAGTTACAAATTGCTAAATCTTTCATTTGATGTTGTTACTTAATGAAGGATGATTTGATGCATATTACTCGGTATAAAAAAAATTGGGTGCTGATTTCGCAGTACACATTTTACTCATCTTAGTACATTATTGACAAATATACCCCTTTCATTTCCCCTTTCTCATTTCTCCCTTTCCTAAAACCCCACAACCAAACAACCCCTAATTTCTCTCTAATCTTTTTTCTCTAATTTCAAACACCCATTTCCCTCTATTTTCACACACCATTCACTGGCCGACTAGGTCGTCGACGATGGTGTTGCATTGGTGGCTTGGTCGCATGGGTTGGTTAATAATTTCTAGTGTGTACTTACTTGTGTAGTACCTTATGCACCACTATGTACTACTGTTGCATAACCTGCATTACTAATTAATTACTGAAGTGAATGATATTGCACGGCCACACAACTCTCTATTCCTAATTTACGAGTACATTTGTTTACTACATTGAGTAATTTACTATTTTTTGCACTCTCACGCACCTCTAACTTCTAGCAACTCTCCCTAACCCATCTGATTCCTTCAAACGGCCACCGGCGACAACCTATGTCGGCCTTCTCGCCGGTGGCAAATGGAAAGTAATTTTAACATAAACCCTAATTAAAATAAAAACAATACAAAATATAACAAATAGGCAATTTAATTATTAATTAAAAATGGATTAATGAGTTAAATATTTGTTCTATACTTAAATAATCATTCTTAATTGAAAATTCTAAAGATGTCGTGTATAAGGTTAAAGATTTAACAGTGGAGAGAAGATAGAGAGAATTAGATAATTTTTTAGTTAAGGGTATACAAATGGAAAGCTTGGTACAAAAAGTACTGAAATGAGTAAAAAATGTACTGCGAAAATAAACTCCGTAAAAAATTATAATTGTTATTATCATTAGCTTAATTATTCCCAAAATTACTCAATTGCCCTTATTACTTTTGCATATCTATTTTTTTTCTCAAAACAAAGTACATAGAAGCTAAATTGAAAACTAATGATGTGTAACTTAATTTATAAGTAATATACAAAAAAATAAAAAATTGTAAATACCGCGCATTGCGCGGGATCTAAACTAGTTTCTAAAACATGTGAAATACTTCAAATTGAATTTGGAACTGAAACAACAAGAATGTGAAAATATATTTAGCATTTTAGACCTTGAGAATTCGAGGAAAGAAATAGATATGAATATGAATACCATAAATAAAAATATGGGCATCCTAGCCCTTACTAATTGGTGCCACATAACTCGTACTCCATTTATAATTCTATATATTGTGTTCTACTCCCTCTCTTATAGTTAATAAGTTATACGAAGTACGGAGTATATGTTATTTTTTCCTCATAAAATAATGCAAACATCAATTATTCACTATAACATATAAAGTATATTAATTTACGTTTTTAGAACTAAATTCATTGCACTCGAACACTTTCTTTTCATTTATTTTGGAACACTCACACACTTTTTTTTTCCAGTAAACTTAAACGTAAACTATTATACTCACAAAATAACGCAAACGTTTTTACATCATCAATATGACTCTACGATATATGCTCACATGTATGTAACTATAGTGTACATAAACCACTTAGGAGTATTATTTTTGTTCAAATCCCTATTATTTAGTCTCCCTCCGTCTCGGTCATTTGTTTACCATTTTCATTTTAGGGTGTCTCATTCATTTGTTCACCTTTCTATATAAAGGATAATAATCTATGAGTAATTTGATCACCCAATGGGACTATTGTCCACATGTTATCTACCAAGTACCACCATAAATAGTCCCCTATCATTTTCTTAATAATTGTGCCAAAAACAAAGGTAAACAAATGACCGGGACGGAAAGAGTATTAATTAACCAGTTTGCTAGTTTGGCGTTTGTAGGAGTATTAGGCCCTGTTCTTTTGGGCTGAATCGGAGCTGAACTGAACTGAACTGAACTTATAGGAGCTGAACTGAACTTATAGGAGCTGAACTGAACTTATTGAAGCTGAACTGAACTTATAGGAGCTGAACTGAACTTATAGGAGCTGAACTGAACTGAACTTATAGGAGCTGAACTGAACTTATAGGAGCTGAACTGAACTGAACTAAACTTATAGGATCTGAACTTTTCTGAACTTAATTTTAATTAATTGAATATAATTTATAGAATCTAAAATTTACTAAACTGAACTTTATTACATAAGGTAAGATAATAACATAATTCCAATTTATATACATTGGTTTGTTCAAATAGATTACTACGTTAACATCATCTTTATCTGTATCTTTATTTTTTGGAAAGGACTGTCATAAAAAAAAAGTATACTCTAAAACATAAGGTAAGATAATAACATAATTCCGATTTATGTACATTGGTTTGTTCAAATAGATTACTACGTTTACATTACGATAAAAAAAATAAATCACATATTACATCGTTTTCTAACCATCTATTTCCATATCATCATCTTCCTCATCACTTTCTTCTTTATCTTCACTATCACTCGTAACAACGAATTTATTCCCTCGCCAAATGTTTTTTACTATCTTGTTTCGTACCTTTAACATGGTTTTTTTTTTCCGCTTATCATCAAACATGCCCAAATCTATTGTTCCTTGAATATTCACGTCATGTTGTATAATAGGTATTTCAAGAGTATGTATCCTTATAAAATTATGGAGTGTGAATGTATAAAACAATAATAGACATTTGATACTTTTGTGACATTCGGGGCATATTTTTTAACACCCACCTTTTTTTCAAATGACCAAATGTCATTCCACTAATTAATGTCAAATGTTTTTATATCGATTTTCATAAATAATATATTCCGTATAACTTTTCTGAACTTAATTTGTAAGAATTGAATTTTTCTGAACTGAACTTATAAGAGCTGAACTGAACTGAACTTATAGGAGCTGAACTGAATTGAACTGAACTTATAGGAGCTGAACTGAACTGAACTTATAGGAGCTGAACTGAACTTATAGGAGCTGAACTGAACTGAACTGAACTTATAGGAGCTGAACTGAACTTATAGGAGCTGAACTGAACTTAAAGGGGCTGAGTTTAAGTCCAAAAGAACAGGGCTTTAGTGTGATATGATGTACATACGTTTCATCATTATGATGGAATAGTAGAACTGTAGTATTAATTTCCATGGATCTTATCCTCTCATGAGACTCAGAGTATTTGTAGCCAATATACTCTTATGTCTCCTAATGTCGGTAATAATTTGCGAGTTTTCATGTAATGGTCTCCCTCAATTATCACCAATAACTTCATTTTACACCATTGAAATGAACAGTATTAGTGGTCACACTGTCAACATTTTGTCTGCAATTTTATGTAATGTCTGTCAACTTATCTGCAGTCACTGATGATCCCATTTCAAGCCTTGACCACTTTCTCAAGCTTATTCACTTCGTATACCCTAATAATGACTCCCGAGTTTCATATATTTCGAATCGGTAGTATTCCTCTTAAACTTAAGATTCACATATTCGTAATTTGCACATTTTGAAACAATTAGGAACTTTTTTTGTCCGTAATTTAGATTATTTTGATGTATCGACCTATTTTTAAGGCTGAGCGAGATTCAGTCCGATCCTGACAGAAAAAATGGACTGGATCGGACCACCTGGACAGAACCAGACCAAATTTATTTTGCCCTGGTCCTCGATCCACACTTTTGGAAGTTTTGGTTTTCGGTCCGGTCCATGACCGATTAATTTCGGTCCAGACTGAGTGGACCGAACTTTTTATGCATTTTATGATTAGTTATCGCAATTTTATAAAATAATTAAGTATTTTATCTTCAAAACAACATTACAAACTTAATATTAGTGGGTTATTTATGCTAAAGATACTTTAATAAAATAATTTATTTGATTTAATATTTATATAGGTAAGGAAAAATCTTTTACTTTTTTCTATGCACTATATTTTTGTCTTATACATTCTAGCTACACGAGCATATTTGACCGGTCTTAGATAAGAATTCGCATATCTTGAAACAGTTTGAACTTTTTTTTTTCTAATTTAGATTATAAGTATCACTATTGCCCTGTTTTTAGAGCTGAGTAAGAACTTCTTCCTCGGTCCACACTTTTTGAAGTTTCAATTTTAGGTCCAATCCAGACTAAGTGGACCAAAATTTATGTATTTTATGATTAATTATTTTTGCAATTGTATAAAATAATCAAGTATTTTATTTTCAAAACAACAATATAAAATTAATATTGGTGGTTATTTATGTTATAGATACATTATTAATCAACTAAATTATTTGATTTAATGAAATACATAAAAATTATAAATTATAAATTTTGGTCCAATACTGGATCAGACCATAAAATACGTGTTCAGTTCGGTTCAAAACTGAAATTTTTAGGTCCTGTTTTCAGTTCATCTAAATATTTTTTCTCGCTCTTTGGTCCGATCCAGTTTTGTACCGATGCTCAGCCCTACCATTTTAGATTTAAAAGTCATTTCATTATTTAAGTTAAGTTTAGATCATATAAGTTCATTTCACAAAGTTCAAATATATTTCTTATAATTAAGTTAAGAAAAAGTTCTGATCTAGTAAATTCAATTCGGAAAAGCCAATTTCAATTTATACCCACTTATATATAAGTTTAGATCTTATAAGTTCGACTCTTATACTAATTTTAATTCAAAAAACTTAAAATCTCATAAGTTCAGCTTAGAAACATTTAGAGTAATTATGTCCAAAAGATCAGAGCCTTAAAGTATCACGTCAATGATTTAACTGTAAGAAATCATAACGAGAAATTCCAGCAGAGACGAGCTACTACTCTACCAATATAATACTCCCCCGTACTATTCGAATTCATACCATTAGTTGAATATATGTGAAAAATATTTTATTTAAATGGAATAACTCAAAGAATGGGATAGAGTAACATACTAAAGTTAAACACAAAGCATAATGAAATAGTCAAATACATTTTCCTTACATATAATACAATTTATTACTCTTGAGAAACATTTTTCATGGTAAACTTTATAATTAACTTTATAGACATGCAGGCCATAGCTCATGCAAAAAAGAAACATTAAGATCATCTAAAAGTTATAATTTCGTCCTTTTAATAGTATGACCTTCATAATTTACGCAAAAAAGTAATAAGAAACTTAAAGATATAATTAAAAAGTAAATAAGAACTATTTATATTTTGGCCTTTATTTAAACAAGTATGAAAAAGTTTAGTGTACTTTGTATATAATCGAACTGACATTTGAATTCTTGAAACATTGAATAAAGTAAAATAATGACCTAAAAAAAGCAAGAAAGAAAAAAAAAATAAGTGAAAAAAGCTGCATAATCCAAAATCCATGGACTCACAATTTGTCTTTATTCTCCTGGCACTTTATACTGCTAGTTTAAAGGAATCACCTTTACTTTTAAAATTAGGGCTTTTCCATGCAAACAAACGTCTTTGTTTATTTTCCTAATTTTGACTACTTTGAAACTTCCCACGCTTCCTCAATTCAGACTTTATTCTATTTTCAATTCTCATTTACTCCAGTCATATATTATAAATAGTTTTTCTCACCTATATATCCCTTTAGGATTATTTACTAGTCAAATTTACTTAATTATGGACGGGTTAAAAATTTACGGTGAATAATTATGGAGTATGATCATATGTTGTTATATTAATTAACTGTGGAGTATATATACTTTCTTAACAATGAGAGGATGGGTAAGATGGTCATTTCAACAATTATCGACTTCATCTTCCCTTTGTTAAAGGTAGGCCAGACAGTCCAGTAATTGAAGAGGAACTATCCTTATAGTATAGAGGTTTAGTATCACCTCTTGATTTTATTTTATGGTAAACATTTAAAATATGGTTATATTAATGAAAATAAGTGAATTAAAATTTACGATAAACAATTAATCTACAATTGTATGATTAAAATATTATACATGAGTATATGGTGATACTGAAACTCAGTGCCATGCCAGAAGCATTTTAAAATAAATGGAGACCTTGTACACTACCAATAAATGAGCCCCAAATATGAATGTACAAGTGTGTTATATTTTGAGGTTTGTATTGCATTTCATCAATAGAGCTCGTAATTTCGGATACCAAAATCGGAGATCTGGATCTTGCCCGGTGGCCTTAGACGCCCCTGCTTAGTACCCCGTTGATAATATTTTATTTTTTCGTATTGTTTTTGGATTATGATCGAACTGACCTTGTTTTATGAAATTTGATAATCACTTTATGCATTAAAATTGAATTATTCTCAAATAATTGATACGGCTACAGAATAAAATAAGCAAATAAATGAGTGGAATACATTTTAGAAAAATCGTTATTCGATCCTTACACTTTGCTTAACATAAGCACAAATTCTCATTAAAGACGAGTACAATTCGTCACAAGTTGAAAATGAATACAGCCTCTCTCACAATATGCAAGTGGGGACCGTAAGTGAAGGTAAATGGACCTTCCACTTGCTCTACTACTTGCATATTATGAGATGGGTACTATACGTCTTTAACTTGTGACGGATAATGTCCGTTTTCAGTGAGACTAGCCGTAACATAAGAATGTATTTTGAATATATGCATGCAATGTTTGATTAACATAAGCAAACTGCTGGGAGAATAACCATGCATATAATTTGAGAAAGTGGCATAAATATTATAAATAAAAAACGGCACAGTTCACGAAAATTACAACTGAAAGCTGACTAATGCATGCATGGCCATAATAATCATGTAATAAAGCGAGTTATTTATCCAATTTACGTAAGTACAATGTACTTGATCCAAGCAAAAACAAAGACGAAAAAAAAGAGATGAAAGATTTACGTAACTGGAGTTTTTGCATGCAGGTCACAGTAAGAGAAAGGTAGTAAAAGGTGGTAAGTAAAATGGTAAGAAGGGAAAGGGAAAAAAAAAGGTAAGAGGTTTGGGTGAAACCCCAAAAGCAGTAAAAAAAAGTAGAGTGGTCCTTTTCTTATAGACTTTCTGCAAAAGTTACCCCATTAATAAATGAGTAAATGAGACTCTCATAGTCTCATACATACAAATATACAATTACATAGTAACAGTCACTACTACTATCAGATCACTCCCACTCATCACCTGTTTGCTTGCTTGAGAGTGACTCACTCCCACTCCTGTCTTCCTCTCTTCATTATGCTTATTTACATTGTGAACTAGTGGTCGAGATAGCGGCAGGCTGGGAAGCACGGACACTCCTCCAAACCAGCATTCATGTGTCCAACAACGAAATTTGTTGGATACGTGCCAAAACGTGAACCGTGTCTGGTTTTCTTCATTTATATATTAGGACATGATATGTATCGAGCACGTGTCCATGGTATTTGGATACGTTCTGGAGACGCTTTTACGCGGAATCAAGTTGAATTTAAGTTGACTGGTGTGTGTTGTTTTATGGTGAAGCTTCGTGGGGAAGTCTGTTGAATTGGTGTGAATGTTCTTTTGAAGAGGATTTGAGAGGTCGAAGGAGATTAATTAATTAGAAGATGGGTTTAGGTATAAATGAGAATTGAGTTATAATCAATGTCAAGTATAACTTTTACATTGGCTTTTATTTTCAATATTCAATCTTGACCTTTGTTTTGATTATTTGGTTGCGTACATGCATGTCAGCATGACATAGTTTTTTGGAAAACAAAAGTTCTCACTAGATAATTGTACGTACTCGATCGACACTATGAAATATGAGTCGCTTCAAGATACGCGTCACAAAAGCTTTTCCATGAGCATATTTTACTGAAAATTGCGACAAACATTGGCAACAATGTAAATTTATGGCCTCTTAAAACAAACTTAAAATGTGCAAACGTTGTAGAATATAGTTTCTAGATATCAAATACGGCGCAAGATAAGTATAATCTATGATGAAGGGGATTTAAACATGTGACCTAAACGTCACACCACTAAACTAATTACTCATTGGTGTGGTTGCAAATTTTGTATCTATCTATATCACCAATTTTTACCCAAGCAAATTGGTCACATGCTCTACATCAATGACTAAATTATTTGGAGAGTGCCCTAAACTAGGGGAGTGAGAGAAGATTTGAATTTATTAGTCATGCTGTCTATAATATATGCAATTAGTCTTGCTTGCGATGGATTTATCCGTCTCATAAGCTTGTGACAGGTCAGATCTCTAACAAACTTGCAAGTGAGAAATCAATGGTTTCCCACTTGCCCTCCCACTTGCAAGCTTGTGAGAGGGATTCGACTCGTCACAAGCATGTGACGGATAGTAACCGTCACAAATGAAAATTTGTGTAATATATGTACTTACGGAATACTATTATTGTCTATAAACAATCGTAACCCAAAAATGTCAAGGTTAATTTCTCTTAAAACCAAAGGCAACAATTTTAGTATTATCACCTAATCACATTTTCAGAAGTCAAACTTTGGTCCAACCTATAGATACTTTCAACAACTAGAAGGAAATATAGGTAGCAAACTTAACGATAATTTTTATGGAAAATTGAAATATATCGCCTTTTTTTATTTTTCAATACTATATATCAATTGTTAAATTTTCCATTTTTGTTTTTTCATAGAACACATTTTAGGAAAATTGTTAATAAAATTGAAGTGGTCTTTATTCTTGAGGAAGTAATGAGTGTCATTCATGTAGGTGTTGACCAAACTCTTGGCAAAGTATGCAAGCCATTCGCTAAGCTAATTAATTAATTAGGTCAAGTAATTAGTTTTACTATACAAGTGATGATAAGTGATAACAATACAAGGTCATATACATATAGATGTCACCTAATTTAACTTATAGTTGTGGTATTTATGACGTGGATTTAAATATTGTCAGCAATTCATCATTATATTTACCGCGTGGCTCCTTTACTTTGAAACAAAAAAGTTCATAAGATATAGGTTGTATATATTATATTCCTATTGTCCTCTATTTTGGCTCGTTTGATTGCCCACCCAATTCATGATAATTCTAAAATCTCATGAATTCTGGTTTTTGGAAGTTGTTAGGTTACCCTTTTTTTTATAAATGGGGGAATTTCAAACTCCATAGGAGTTTCAACTCCTATATAATGGCACAATTAAACTAACTTTATTGGATACTCCCACGAAAAGAAACGCTAGCATGACAACCAAACATTAACATGCAATATAATTCAAGTGAATTATAATGTAGGAAAATAAACATGTGAATTGCAAACTAATTACAATGATTCTAATTCCCGTATATATGAACCAAACGAGCCATTTGTTTCTTCTTTAATTTGTAAGGATGTTATAAAAGGTACATAAATGATAAATATATATGGTAAATTAAAGTATACAAAAATTGAAATAAGATATATACATAATTGCTATGAGGATACAATTCTTTTCATTTATAGTCCATTAAACTATTTAATTAATTAGTAGTATATTAGAAATTCGTTAAAGAAACCTAGTTAGTAGTTTTGTACTCATGTGTTTGAGAGTTTTCTTCCTTTTGATTCCAAATTATTGAAGAACATTCTCTCACTTTGAACAATAATTAATGAGATTATTGTATAATTAATTAATCATCATTTTCTTAGCCCACCTGTAGTGTGGTTATTTGAATGTATGATGATGAGACGCATTATATGATGGTTTGCGTCTATTTGATCTATACTCGATTATTGTACACGTAATAAGAATTTTATGATAGAGAGTAGTAGCAGCCTAGGGTTCGAAACATCAATCTTACCTATATCTCTAATCATAATTATTATTACACAAATATTCATTGAGGATGAGATATATTCGTCTTCAATAAACACGAGTCGATTCCCTCTCAAAATGAGACAAGTGAGAGTGCAAGTAGGGATTCATTTAGTTCACACTTAATCTCTCACTTGCATCTTTATTTATCTATTAAAAACGAATGTAGCCGTCTTTATTAAGACCAACTGCTATTATTATTATTTTGCAAAAAGAAAGTTAATGTACTTAGCTTCATCTCTTATAAATACTTACACCTCATAATCTCATATGTATGTTTATAAAAAAGTTGATTTATAGAGCATATTTTAGTAAAAATATATGTAGACGGTTTTACAATCTGTATGTAGAATGGCCCAATAGAAAAATGTACTCGTAACTTGTAAATAATTACGTATAATGCAAGTAAGTGTAAAGCGGTAATAATAGTTATTTATCTATCACAAATTGTCATGGTTTTTAAATTCTCTAGTGTGTTCATTTTAACGTTTTAAGACGTCAAACTAATCACATAAATGCTATAGCATATAGACGATATAGTAGGTGAATCTGTAATGGGTATGTACTTCATTCCTTGGACTAATAATAATGCACAAATTCTCATTGATGACGGATACTACTATCCGTCACAAGCTGAAGACAGATAGTGCCTCATTTGTCTTCCCACTTACATATTATGAAAGAGATATTATCCGTTTTCAGCTTGTAACGGATAATGTCCGTGTTCAGTAAGATGAGCTGATAATAATGAGTGTAGTTTAAAATCTAAGTGATAATAATAAATTAAAAATGCATGTGAGTGTTAGTGTGTGCAGTTAATTGATGTATACATAAAATCCTTGACCATATTCTCTAGCATATGTAAGTAATGGGATGCGAGCCTTAGCTTGTAGAATTCCCTCATTTGCTTACTACTATTTAACTTACAATACGTAATGTAATGCAAACAAGCATTAATTGGAAAACAACAGATAAAGTTGATAGTCTTATATGTAAAGCTCACATTCATAAATCAGACTACTGCCACTTGAACCTTTGAATAAAGCTGTTTCCTCCTCCTGCTATTCTTCTATTTCACCCTCCTGGACAACTATTCACTGCTCCTTGTATGCCTTACATACGGGTCGAATAAACGGGGCGGTTAGGTTATATTAGGTCGGGTTAAATCAGTAGTTGTATTGTACGTTAAATTGAGATGGAATATCACTCTCTAAAATACTCTTTCAGTAGCAACTGCATATTATTGGCTGGAACCGATGAAGTAAGTATTATTCTGGTTGTCATATAAAGTTAATTGCACACAAGCAGTTAAAATATTTGAAATTCGTGTATAATGCAGATGATATATAAACACAATGCTATTTGAACAACTATGAAGCGCGACTTACACTTAATCCAGATTATCACTGGTTTCACATAGATTACAAAAAAGCCATATGTATCCAAATATGAGATAATTTAATCTGATGTTTATTTGATCAACTGATGTTTACGTTTCATGGTTTTTAATAATGTCAGTTTCAGAAAGAAATTCATTTTCAATTCAACTGCAAAAAAAAAAGAGTTTCAGTACTAAATAATTATGTTTGTTGTGACGAAAATGCAATGGATATCACCTGAACGTATTATTGTAAATTACATGTACATTGTTAATAATATGATCATGTGATGTGATCAGAGATGACATCTAATTTAACAAACAAAATCATAATAACTACTTAATAAGTGGTACTCATTACCTGAGTTCAAATCCCGTATCTGCCCTTGTATACACCCTCCTCTACACCCAAAAAATTAAATTAATAATGTGATACTAGTTATACATTATCGGGAATAGTACTCATGACCTTAATTTAACATCAATAAATTTATTGAAATGCCCTTATAAATCCTTTATAATGCAACAAAAAATATCACTACCACAATTGACCCTTCTTCATTCCATAAAATACATATCATTCTTTCTCTTCTCTCAACTTCATTACATCCTCCTTCCTCTCATTTACAACTCCATAAATAAAATAAACAAAAATGCAAAGTACTTGGTCTTTAGAACCTAAAGAACAAGCTGAAAAATATTGCAACATTTCCTTATCTTTAGCTCCTCCAGGCCAAATAAACCCCAAAAAAACCCTAATTACTTCTAAAACATCAAATAATAATACTAATAATAATAACATAAATAATAATTTTATGTACTTATGTTCAACAACAACAACAAAACCTACTTCATCTTCATTACTATCATCTCAAAATAAACCTAGTGTTAATGTAAATAATGTTAGGGAAGGGATAGACGGCGAGGATTCGGCCGTAACTATAGCCCTTCATTTGAGCACAACTCCTACAACACCATGTCTAAGATCAAGCAAGATATCTTCAATTCATGGTGGGCTAAATGATGGACAATATTGGATACCGTCTCCGGCCCAAATACTTGTTGGCCCGACCCAGTTTTCTTGCTCCGTTTGTAGCAAGACCTTCAACCGTTACAACAACATGCAGGTTCTTTCAGTTTCTTTATTTATCGTTTTAGGTTAAATTGGGGTGTCCATTGTCGATAATACTTATATGGGAGTACTCCGAATATGATTTGGGAAAAAAAATTAAAATTTGAAGGGATTATTATTATTTTTTAACTTCAAATCTAATGTAATATTTTCATTTAATTAATACACCATTATCACAAATTATCTAAATGAAGAATTGAAGAGTATCTAAGTATATAGCTAAATATTATATTCCTTAGGGTTTTAGTTAAGTGAGTATCAAAATATCAAATTAAATATAATGTAGATTCGTTGCATTTTACTAAGCTAATCTTAACAATCTTAAGCATGGTTAGGGTCTTAGGGATGCAAATTCTTATTTCAGACGAACTATTTCCGTCTGAAAAATAAGACGGGGTTATGTTGTCACTTTTAAGTAAAATGTAACCACGGCTTATGAGTTATGACAACTTGTTTTCAATAGTGGTCACATCTAGCTGTAAAATGGTTACAAAGTACCGTCTTATTGTTTCAGACCAAAATAATCAATCTGAAGCAAGACCAAATTGGGTTAGGGATTAGTTGATAAATTTTGTAGTCTAAAACAAATCCCATATTCCTGACTGCATGACTTTAATATATGCACTTTTCTATTTGTTACTATATTATATGCTCTTTTCTAGTTAACCTAGAATGTGAAATAAATTAAAATTTAAGTTATTATAAATCCAAAAATATTCATGATTGCATGACTTTAATTAAGTCTCTCTAGCAAATTACTTTAATTCTTATATTATTATAATTATTAATTAAGGTCTCTACTCTCAAGCTACAATCAAACAAAATATTTCATATGCATAATTGTATTTGTGGGGTCACTGATCACAGTACCTGAAGAGGTCCAGCATCATCGCGTGCAACTATTTTTTTTTTTTTGAAAACTAAGTATAATGATTTAATCTCAATTATTATACTCTGTATTACAATAGACGACTAAACTTCATTAAATTAAAAAAAAAAAATTTACTTTGTATAAGACGTTTTTGCATTTTCACATGTATTACATGTTTTCATTTTCCAATACATTAAAACTTAGAAGAAAAAAAAGTAACTTAAGTCATTTTATTGGTGAAAAAAATTGTTTTAGTATTTTTCAAAAAGTATTTGTACAATATAACTATTGGTACAACATTATAACGACTTATATTAAGAGTATCATGTAACAAAAATTTCATAAACAAGATGTCAAATATTTTGAAATGATTTTTTATTTTTTTATTTGTCAAATGATATAGTACAATCTTATGTGATTGTCCACTACTATACCTCATTTTTAACAACTAGGCTAAGACTTTTTCGGTAAAACATTGAAAAACGTACAGATGCATATGTGGGGACACGGATCCCAATACCGAAGAGGTCCGGAATCATTACGAGCAAGCACAAGATCTTCAACGACAATATCGACCCCAACATCGACAAACATGCTAAGAATGCCATGTTATTGTTGCGCCGAAGGGTGCAAAAACAACATACAACACCCAAAAGCCAAGCCACTTAAGGACTTTAGAACATTACAAACTCACTACAAGAGAAAACATGGGACTAAATGCTTTGATTGTCGAAAATGTGGTAAGGGTTTCGCGGTTAGGGGGGATTGGAGGACACATGAGAAGAATTGTGGTAAGTTATGGTTTTGTGTTTGTGGGTCGGATTTTAAACATAAGAGGTCTTTGAAAGATCATGTTAGGTCTTTTGGTGACGGACACGCGCCTGACACGCGAGTCGAGTTGTGTGATGAAGAGGTTGATGATGAGGAAGATGAGGAAGAAGGGGAACAATGTGTTGAAGATCCTTTTGATGATGTTTGTTATGAAGATGATGATGAACATGAGGATAGAATTCTTGATTTTCTTAAGTAATAAGGTTGTTAATTAATTAATTAGTTTGTGTGGGTAAAATTATGGTGTTTAGGTTTTAGGATAGATTACTTGGATTTAATTTTCATGATTTGTAAAAGGATTGTGTAATGTATGTATGTATGTATGATGAAGTAGGGTTGTATTTCATGTATGTTTTTATTCAAGGGTTATTTAAACTAGTTATGAGCTCATCACTTTGTATGATTTGGATAAACAATTGTTTAGAGATGCTAAAGTTGATATTCAGCTAAGTGTTAGATTGAAATCAAATTATAAATTTCTTTTATTTCTTTTTTAATTTTTTAATTTTTAAATACAAGGCATAAAAAAACGTACAACCTCATTTCAAATATCTGAGTCGGCTCGTCAAATCTTCAGAATATATTATATATCAACTTAGTCAAAGATCGGCTTATGCTCGATCAAACCGAGCTTGGGCTCGAGCTAGGGTAAAACCGGGCCGATCCAGAGCTCAACAAGGCTCGGCTCAGGAGTTCATTTGGGCTCGTTTATATTTTTTTTATATAGCTTTTATACTCGAATATTAATTTTATTTCAAAATACATGTTGTATTTGCATTTATAAGTATATATTATAATAAATTATCTATTATTATTTTATACTCTTATTTGTTTTGAAAATTATTATATTTAGTTAGATTTATAAGGCTAGAAGTAAGTTGAATGAACATAATCATCATTAGTTTCTGTGTGAGACAGAAACTCAATAATGTTTATGCATGTGAGATACCTCCGATGTATAATCCTTTTTCCCCATGTGAGACTTCTCACATAATCTATCTGCGTTATTATTGTTCTATTTTGCCTTTGTTTTCGTTAGTTTTTAGTGTAGTAAATGTCTAGATGTTTATTTAGCACCTTCAACTTAATTTAATTTTAGTTGTTGTATGATTAAGGAGTCTGCGCCATAAGAAGAATTTCTACGATACAAAATGGGACAGAGAATTGACATTCGTCAAGATACCACTTGAGAAAAAAGAACGCAAAAACAATCATTATTCCCTGGAGATCCTATGCTTAGAAAGAAAGCAAAAATTCCATATTCCGGACACCCAAGGATTGAAACGCAGCTCCGGCCTTGCTTTCAGAAAATCAGGAGACGCGCCACAGTTTTGCACATGGAACAACAGCAACAAGTCGACAACAAAACAATCTTAGTTCCAAAATGATCGAGGTTAACTAAAACACAAATAAAGACCCATTTTCACATAATCAATGAGCAACAAAACAGTGCAAAGGTCGTTAACAGAGAAAGTCGTGCAACTAGATAACATACAGGAAATGTCTGATACAAAGGACGCAAGTAGAAAAGCAGACACCAAAAGGGGTACGTAACTGCATTACAAAGTTCAGTAAAACATCAAAATTACATTACTCACTGTCGACGTCGTCTCCAGCAACTGGCTCGTTAATGTTGATTGAGAAATTGTACTCCTGATCACATCCCATATATGAATCACACATAAAGTAAAGGGTTAGATTTTTCTTACCGAGTTCCTTGGGAGCACGAAACGAGAGCTTGGTATTAACCTTCCTCTGCAAGGCCACCCTCTTATTAGCGAGCACCTGGTTAGTCTTCGTATCGCCCACCACTAGCCACCAACCCTCTTCTTTTGCCTTGGGGTATCTAAGAGCATCCACAGGCCCCACTTCGGTCCTCCCTTCCAAATCCCGCTCAAGGGTCACATCTAATGTAACATATTTGTTTGCCCTAATGTCTTCAGAATCCACAACATCGTACGTCATGTCGATGTTTGGAAACCGGTTGCAAAAGCGAGCAATGTCGAGTAGCTGCATGTCGGACATCTGCAGGAGTTCCTTCCTTTCATCATCCTCCATTTCCACCAAGTCAAAGACGCTCTCGACAGGTTTTCCGGGATTCTCTTGGCATCTCTTGGCCAAATCCTTGGTGAAATGTGGGAGTTGCAACAGCATCGAGTCACGCTCCCACATGCCTTGAGTCACCATTTGGCTTACTTCCATAGCTTGAATAGCAAGACCTAGCCAACCGTTACTGGAAATAACATCAACAATTGACTGGAGCAATTTAGTAGCACAAATGATTACTTTGTGTTGATCCAATTCTAGATTGCCACTAACAGAGTGCCTTGAGAAGTGGGCTTGCAGCAGCGTGTTTGCTTTAACATTTGGGTCTGTGTACTTCGGATTCTCGAATGAAAATCTTTGGTGATGGACCAACTTCCGAATCGTATCTTCTTCACCGGGACGAACTGGCAGGTCTGAGTACTCCGAGGCTGAAGCCAGAATCTCCAAGAGACCCTTCATTTTGGTCTTAGGGGTCAACGAGGAACTAAACCGCTCGATTGTGGTGTAGCTGACGTAATAATACGAGGCGATCATACCAAGGTTCAACGGAGAGAGATCCATGTCGTCATCAATAGAAACACATTTACTTGCTTCCAAATCACTGAGTGTATTCTCGACGAGCTCAGATAGATAATCTGACAGATGCCTATGACTGACCCCCTGAAGATTGTAGTAATTAGGATTCTGGGTGAGCCTCCTGTACATAAATGTCCATGTGAGATAATCCACAGCATCCTGCTTACTCTCAACAACCCCGACTACTATTTCGGCATTCAGATTATCGTGTAGATAATGGTGCAAGTGACTTTCAACAGGGAATGCTTCATATAAAAACTTTTTGTAGTACTCCTTTCGAGGTGCATGGCAGAGAATAACGCACTTTCCGGACTTATCTAACAAAGGGCGACTAGCATGACCCATCATCTGCAGCAAATCAGTAACGGGGTAATCGGTATGAGCATTTTCTCTGCCATCATAATGTTGGGTACCCATGACTATAACCAAATGTGCCAACAAAGGCACACCCCAGCACATCGAACTTGTCATAACACAAACTTGAATCCATCCTGCTTCAAATAGTTGGGAGACAATCTCCTGGTCAGTGCTACTTAGCCCTTCATGGAGAAAGCCCACGCCATAGCTCAGGGAGGTTTTGAGAGTTGGATCCTTGATCTTATCGGTAAAAGGCTCCAACTCCTTCAAAGCGTGCAATAAAAATAACGGCGTCTCTTCCTTCTCTACGTGAGTATATGCCACGAGATCCATTGCAGTAAGTGAGGCGTGTTTCCGAGTTGGAACGTAAACAATAGCTGGCTTCTTGATCTTGCCGCGTTGTTCAATGGCGTGCTGTACAATAGCCGTGTACGTTGGCTTAGTCATAGCTTGCATTCTTGCCTCAAAATTAGCTATATCTACACCTTGAATGTGAATTTCCAATGGCACCGGACGTACCCCTGGCGGAAAATTGAAGAGACCATGTGAGGTAGCACCTATCCATTCACCTAGATCCTTGGCATTAGCAAGAGAAGTCGATAAAGCCACAATGCGGATTTTATTCTCTACTTGGCTTGCGATGTATCTCATCCTTGACACAATCACCTCCAGAACGGGGCCACCTTGACCACCAATCAAGTGCAGCTCATCAACGATGAAAAGGGTGACTTGTTGAACATTTTTTCGCTGCTTCCAACGCCTCGATAAAGCATCCCATCTCTCGGGAGTGCTGATTATAATCTGCCCCCTCTCTAGTAATTTTAAGTCCGTTGTCGTCTCACCGGTAAGCTCCACCACCTGTAAACCAAGACCTCTTGCAAACTTCCTCTCCCAATCACGATATCGTTCCTTTGCAAGAGCCTCCATCGGAGCTATATAGACAACACGCATTGTGCTTTCATGGCTTTTTTGATGATTCCGAAGGATAGCAAACTCAGCACAGATGGTCTTTCCACTACCAGTGGGTGCAGCGACCAAGACATTATCATCTGTGTTGTACAGAACGGTGAAAACTTGTGTCTGAACAGGATTAAAATGCCTGAATTCCTGATAAAGAGCTTCATACAACGAATTTCTCAACGCACTCACTGGCAGCGGTTGCAAATCCAGTAACTCAGTAGGGGGAGGATATTTCTCAGGCAATATAAGGTGCCGGAAAGAAACAGGCAAAACAGTCTCTGATCTCAACCATTTATCGGAAACAACATGAATGAAATATTGAGGTGGCAGAGGCTCGGATATTGGAACAGTGAAATTCAGAGTATGGTCTTCATCAATGTACTGCTTTTTCAGCATGAAGTATTCATGGTGAAGAATGTATTCACCATCATTATCTTCTACAATAACCCAGAAAGGCTCCACATACCCATGGATTTTGTCATCCCACTGGAAGTCAGGTGTGATAGTGAGTTCCACCTGAAGTACAGATCGGGTAATGGGCTGGACGTGGGCTGCAAGGTTAAGCTTTGGAAACTGGTGAATAAACTTATGAAGTGTTTTCCCGAGCTTTGGGATCATTACAAGTTCCCCAAGTTCTTGTGAAGAAAGATCATAGTATCTCTCCCAAGCCAGATCCTTCTTCTCCAGCTTCATAAGGACGTCATTTGGAATCCCGGTGAACTGACGGAGCGGTGTCTGGACACTCCACATTCTCTTTTGTACCATTTTGCACAAATTCAAAGCTTTTTCTGCCAACTGAGCCCAGCCTCTTTTCAAGACAATCTCAAATAGTGCTCGGACAAGACGTGCGGCACTCTGCAACAGAAAAACAAAAAAAAATGGGAATAAATTCACTGAAAGAGTGGCAGAAACAGGATTTAGACTAGGGTATGCAAAATATTGGACAAGAATAACCATTACCTAAATGCATTTAGCCAAATTCTAACCTTTTCTCTTAATGTTGTTCTAATGACCCACATATTTACATCCGTGGAGAAACTAATCAAATGTCAATACCATTAAGTAAAAGAATGCACATGCAAACCAAAAAAATCGTCACAACTGAATAGAAGCATACCTGAGTTATATAAACCATATCTGATGTTAGTGACAGGCCTTCAAGCTTTAACTGCGAAATATAGGCTTGAAGTAAAACATTGATCTTAGCACTGGGCTCTTCCAAGCTCTCTTTAATGGGGATAGGAACACGATCCAAAAGCTTGGCCAACTCCATCTTCTCATCTTGCCTGACACTCACATATCTAAATTCCTCGCTGAGAGAAAACAGACGGCAAAGCTCAATGTCACCCATAGTTGGCTTCAAATGCTCATTGTAAGTTGATATTGTTCCATGAGTTATGTAGTAGTAACTGGCAATTCTACCCAAGTCAGTCACCTGGAAGTATCCACTCTTCCGATCATATTTTATCAAGTTGTTCTTGTCCAAAACTGTAGCAGCAGAATGAATCTGAAAATTGGAAAATAGATAAAAGTCAGGCTAGGTATAAATTGTCGAGTCATTCATAACAAAACAGAGCAGTTAAGATATCCAAAATGAACTGGATGAGGTCTCACTTGTAATAAGGTAAATCTTAGTCTAATTTGTACTGTGTTTTTCTCAGAGCCATTTTGATAGGGGTGAGGCTATTCTATGTTACTTCATCCCAAAAAAAAAAATTAAGAACATTGCATCTGAATTTTTTTTAACAAGATGCTACACATTTTTTGTAAGAGTAGGGGTGGTGTCCATATAAAAAGAGATGTGTAAGAATCACTACCATTTATATCCTGGCAGCTTTGAAAAGATGAGTACTCTCATTAAAAATTAATGGCAGCTATGAAAGGATGAGTATTCTCACGAATTTAAATAAAAATGTCCCAACATTCTTTGGTTTGTGGATTTCATTAAATAGACTCTAAAATTCCATTTTCTCCGAACTAGGGGTGTCAATCAAGTTTAATGATAGATATTTCACGATGCTTTTGCTTTATTATTCATTCTAGAATAATCAATCCTCCAGCTTGCATGCTATTATCCATAAGATGCGTTTTTTAGGCCACTACCAGTCTAAAGATATCGGAACTTTTATCCAATTATGTAAAGTCAAAATGTTCACTGAAAAACTGAATTTACAAAAAATTGATACTCCGTAATTGATAACTTAATGAAGTACAAAACTACAAATGATCCTCATTTGGCATTATCAGTACTCAAAAGAAAGGGCTGTGACTCACTACTTAGAATTCTTATCATCTTTACGTAATGTTTTTGACTAAGAGCTATATATTCAGATGATTGGGGGATCCATGTTTATTAAAGCAACACGTTCAGACAAGACTCAAACAGTGACAAATGAAAAATAAGCACATATGGATTCAGAAGAAATAATAGTTTCCTATGGAATCAATAAAACATTAGGTAAGCATAGAAGAAGAATTTTACCAGGTCAGCTCTTCTCAATTCCAATGTAGGATCACTGTCAAGCACATCAGCTGCTAAGCCATATAGAGTACCATTACGCAGCATCCGAATGTACAGGTAAGTATAAATGATCCAGTTGCAGGCTTCTCTAGCATTTTGCACGGTCCCTAAAACAATTTCTGCATTCAACTGATCAGCTAATTTCGAAATGAACTGGCTTTCAATAGGAAGTTGCTGATTCATAAGTGAAAGATAAAACTGCAATTCGGTATGGCCAGTAATGATAATCCCCTCTCCATAAGTATCATACTGGGGCCTACCAGCTCGACCCAACATCTGCATAACATCCAAAGGACTTAATTCAGTCCAGGCTCCTTTTTCGGGATTGTAGATCTGGGTTCCCTTGATAATCACAGTATGGGCAGGCAAGTTAACACCCCAAGCAAGGGTTGCGGTGGAAACTAGGACTTGCACATGACCATCGGCAAAGAGATCCTCGACAAGCTGGCGATCAGCCCTTGCCATCCCAGCATGATGAATTGCAAACCCATAAGGGAGAAGGTCCTTGAGGTCATTACTCTTAACCAAGTCAGTATGAGTGTGAAGAATCTCACGACTTGCACTGTCCTCTTTTAGGAATCGGCCAAGGGTATCATTTGCTAATGCCGTGTCCCTTATAGCACGAGCAGTCTTCGCTGTTTCTTTCCTGGAGTGGACAAAAACAAGAACTTGGTGTTTTCCGGCAACTGCCATCACCTTTTCATAACAAACATCATTCATCAGCTGGAATCTTTGCAGTGGCTTTTTCACATTGATTCCGATGTACTGTTGAGCAAGGGGACAAGGTCGATAACTGTTGTCAAAGTAGAACAAGCCCTTTTGTACATCAACCCTTAAAAACAAGGCCACATCCTCATAATTAGGAAGAGTAGCTGATAAGCCAACTAACCGAATATTCTCTTGTGTAGTTTCGATCTGCCTAACTGTCCTAGCCACGATACTCTCAAGCACAGGGCCCCTGTTGTCGTGAAGCAAATGAATCTCATCAATGATAAGAAGTTTAACAAGCTGTGTGTAGGTCCGATCACCCGACTTCCTGGTGATAATATCCCATTTCTCAGGAGTTGTAACAATTATCTGAGTTTCATCAATCTGTTGCTTAGTCAATGACTGATCTCCACTCAACTCCTTCACATTAACACCATAATGTTGCAACCGATTAGATAGGTTACCAACCACTTCGGCCACAAGTGCTTTCATGGGGGCCACATACACGATCTTATAACTGCTGTGATTGAAAGATCCATCAGGACCTCTATTCAACGCAATCTGTTGTAATATGGTAAGGACAGCAACATTGGTCTTCCCAGCACCAGTTGGAGCACAGAGAAGAATGTTGTCAGCTGCGAAGAGTGCCGTCTCATACACTTTACTCTGAACCCTATTGAGCTGAGTCATACCCTGGAAAGCTGGCTGTGCCCAGTCTGGCATTGCAGAGATCTTCACCATTTGTTCACCTTGCTCAAGTGGTTTAGCTTTCAAAGCAGGAATATGAACCTCCTCATAACCTTTAGCCTGATGTCGGAAAGATCCATCTGGCAGAATAGTCTTCTTATTTGCCATGAAACGGCCCCCTTGTTCAAAAGCAATGCTATCCAGATCAAGCAATTGGCGCTGCCCATTCAACCAACCACTCTCAGAATCTTTCTCAGCTAGACCTCTAGGACCACGGTGGTCCCCGTCTGCAGCATTACTGTTTATCACACGACGAGCCTCCACTTTTATTTTCCTCTCCACATCCATCTGCCTCTCTTTGGCAGTAGCCCTAGTGGCATGCAGTTGTTCCAGAATTGCAGCTAATTCTGGATCCGATCCCGTCATCATCTCTTCTTCAATTCGCTTTCTCGCTTCCTCATCCTCAGCTCTCGCTAGACGAGTACACCACACAATTTTCCTCCTATTTCGCAAGAGATACTTGACAAGGGAGAATTTGTCGAAATCAAGGTGTACCAAAAGCTTATTCTCAGCCTCCCTATCATCCCCCCCATCAGCAAGAATCTTAAGAACCTCCTCGGCAAGTATCTGGGATTGTTGCGGATCAATCGCATTCTTAAAGGCTTCAGTAATCTGTCTCTGAAGCCAATAAGCATCAATAACTTTTACGCTCAATGCCATCCCCTCATCAGCTTCATGCATATCGTCATCTTCATTCCCGGCGCCCATTTGCATACCACCAGACCCACCAGCTTCTGCCAAATCATCATCATCCTCCTCATCTTCCTGCACCATATCAAGATCACTCTCCTCGTCATCATCCTCATTTTCCTCAAACTCCACAGCAACACCCCCTTCATCAACAGCATCCCCACTCCCTGACGACTGCCCAACATCACCGCCCTCTTGGTAATCCGTAATCTTCTTCCCTAAAGCAGCCAATGAATCAAACACCTCAGCAGTACCCAGCAACTTCTCAATCACCTTCTTTTTATCAGGCCCCTTAATCGTATCATCCTTCAACGTCGCCAAAATCTCATCAGCAGCCCCCTGCAATATCCCAGGCTCCTGCCCACCAAGAGCCCCTTGAACGATATTCAACATCGCCTCAAACGCAGCACTAGTCTCCTTCGTCTTAGGCTTATAAACCCCCTCATCAATAACACTCAAAACACTCTCCTCCTTAGTCCGTCGCCTCTTCCCCTGCCTCACTCCCCCAGCTTCCACCGCCTCCCTCTCCCGCGACTTCTTTTTCGACTTCTTAAGCTTCTCATCCAATTCAGGCGGCCGCCCCCTAGCCGCTCGATCCCCAAACGATTTCGGATCAATTTTACCATACAGTGACTCCGGCTCGCCCGTGGGCTCATGTGTATCCCTCGGACGCGAGTCGGTCGTTAACACCAAACTCGCATTCGATTTATACTCGAACTGCTTAAACCTTGCGTGTGCTTCCGCCATCTCTCTATACACAATCAAACAAATAAAAAACAACAGTTAACAATCACACAACAATCCTGTTCTTATTTCTAGGGTTTCTAGGGTTTAAGCATACGCTACAAAATTAGGGTTTTAAGTATATGCAACAAATTAGGGTTTAAGTATATGCAACAAATTAGGGTTTAGCAAAAACAACACAAAACCCTAAAATTACACTACAAACTACTCTCTCTATCCCAATCAATTACGAAAGACGATAAATCCGATTAAAAAATGTAATAATTAAATAAAAACACAAAAGAATTGAAAAAAGAGAAAGACGTACCAAAACTTAGGGTAAAGAAATGAGAGAATTGATTGATAGCTCAAGAACTCAAGCGTGGTATTATGTAAATTAATGGCGGATATATATATAAAGTAGGAATTTAAACCGACTTAGTATTCTAGAAATATTAGATTTTGATTTATCAAGATTTTTTAAGTCGGTTTTTTGTGTTTTGGATCTATGATCTAAATTGAAATTGGGCTTAATTGTTAATTACTAGTATATGTGGATTTAAATTGGGTTTTCTTTTTGTCAAAAACTACCTTCTATTGGATACTTCGTATTAGATAGAAGTCGCACACGGACCGTTGGGTTGGCACGCCCCAGCATGTTTCATGGTCCATTTTAGCACGGTACGGGATTAACATGGCTTAGTGTGGTAGGGCATGCTATGAAGTATGAACTGTGAGTTGTGTATGGGCTGAAGTTTGAGAAAGAAGGGTGTGCCTAGGTTAGGCATGACATGGCCTGTGTGGACACGGATGAAATGAAGGGATTGTTTGGGCACACTCAAGCACGTACGATACGACATGACATGGGTCGTGCATGGGATGTGTCATTTCTTCGTGGAATGACATGACATGAGTCCCACCTTTATGTGCTTGCGTCGTGCCATTTTTTATGAAGGCACGGTGGGCCGGGATGAGCATGACCGCTTCTATCTCTACCTTCTATCTAGAGGTGCTTGTATGAAATATTACTACGTACGTTTTTTAGAATGTCTATGTTTTTTCTTCTTTTTTTTGGGTTCAATAACTACCTATGTTGAAAATCGGTGAGATTTGATCGGCTTAGTTATATTAACTTATCCACATGGTGATGTTAACATTAGACAACAATGAGCAACTACGTTGAAATTGTTGTAATAGTATTCTCGTTGCAGAAGCTATTGCATTAAAAGAAGACAAACTAGCAGCTAAATCGTTCGGAATTCAGAAACTGGTAATTGAAAGGGATAATCTTTGTACTTATTGACTCAATCCGAAATACTTGGCAAATTACACGGGAAATTTAACTCAATTTGAAATACTTGGCTGATTCCACGGGAAATTTTGAGTATTGTCAAAGATGTGGATTTACACCTTACTTTTTTCGATAAAATGTTGGTTAAACATTGCTTCAGTGAGGGAGTTGCCGACTGAATGGCCTCGATTGAACATTATTATCCAAATCTTTCGAGATGATTTGAAAGCAGGTGGCTTCAACTCACCTCTATTATCTAAAAAAATGAAATAAGTTGGTCTTATTCTAGAGGATCAATCTAATTAAGCACACTTTCGTCACTTGTGGCAAACGCAAATGAGCTTCTAAGTGAAGAGCTAACTAGGCAAAAGTCTTAGGAGTGGGCCCGCGTGAATGCATCAGCATGTTGACTAATCCGAAAAACGTTGGATTTGAGGCATACCTTTCATGCAGTCATATATCAGTATGTCCTACTTAAGACAAGTATTATCCATTTAACATATACGCATATGAAAGGACTTGTTAAACCCAAGATAAAGTATTACTCGAGTAATCGTACAACACAACATTGTTCATAAGATGTCGTAAATTCGTAAGACATTGACATTGAAACAAGGCTGATAGTAATAGTAATTTATCTTTCAACAAGTTCAATGCCAAGGATAATAAACCAAATATTAACAGTCTGGGTCGTTTACATGTTGCTTTATAACCGAGCAAATTAGAGTAAAGTGGAGGGGCGAGAATGATGGTCGGCATGGTCAGTACAAGGCCTTGCTAGCGTATTTATGCCTTGTTTTATCAACACACTAATCTACACAATTTTCTGTCGGTCGATATAATGTTGTTTTCTCTGTGGGAGATGAAGGGATGAGCAAGAGCAATGTTAACGGGTTGATGCACACAAGTTCCGCTCCTAGGACAGAGTAACGTTAATAAATGACTTAATGAGCTTAGCTAACATTCTCGTGCCTCGTTTTATGAAGGACAACAACAATAACCAGTTATCTTAATCCTAATTTGATATGTTGTCGATTACATGTTATCGACTTATCGGGGCAGATATCAGAAATCAACAAGAAAGTAGCTAATAATTCTTTAATATAAAGTAGCTAACATAAGACCGAGGCTAGTGGCAAATTTATCCCATAAACCATGTTTATATGAACAATAAGACGGCATCAATCGTGTATGGAGCAAAATATCCAGTAAAAATGAGTTCAGAATAACAATATCCAGCAAAATTGTTATTTGGTGTATCTGTTTTGAAGCTGGGTTGAACAAATTCTCCCTGCATTAAACGAAAGTACACGAATTCATGGTCATGTATATGTGTGCATATCACAGATGAGCTTGCATACAGAAATACGCTCTTTTCGATGCATAAATTAAAGATTTTTGCTCTTTTGCATGAGACAGATCTATGAAAAATCAATTTGTACTAACCTCTAAAAGAAGCGTCTGCAAGAAAATTAGTGGACTGGCGAAAGGAAAGACTGGACTCCAAAAATAATGAAGAGAAATCCACCAAAAATTCCGACCTGGTCATACAAATCAAAGAACTTTAGTCATCAGAGTAAATTCGTAAGGAGTGCTTGCACACTTGCAGTAGAGAACTCAACATAGTCCCGAAAAAGCGTTAGTTTTGATACATACCACTCTCTCGGATATTTGAGACGCTAAGCTCTTTCCACCAATGACAGCAGTTGCTGTGCACAAAGTTTGTCCTCTACACGTTACAGAAAAGAAACATCAATTACTCCTTGGTTTGAGTCATGCGCCAATCAGCGCTACATGACAACTATACAACATTAACCCAATGCTTACAGCATGAAACCTGTATATGGTTTCAACCTTTGTCCTTTAGACATTACAGAATGAATAAGGAGCATCGAATTTTCGAAAAATATCGGAAAGGAGAAAGATAACATATAATACTTACAGAATCCCACCAAGAACAACACCTAATGGATTCTCAGCGGCAGCCAGACCAATGGTCGCCAGCTGAAATAATACAATAGATAGTATTAATAACGAGTAGTTAAATTGTAGAGCGTAGGAACATCAAACCAAAAAACAATAGCTAGAACAATGGTCACAGTATCGAATTCACAGAATTTCCTTTATGACTTACCTGGCTCTTGTCACCCCATTCACCGAAAAAGGTAATAGTAAACGCCTGCAAAAGAACGAAAACATAGGTCAGTCAAATAAGAATAGCCTGACTTGGAGAATATATGTAATTCAAATGGACTCTTGAACATTGTTACTCTCAGTTACCTGTAGAAGGATTGGTGAAAGAAATTGAGTAAGAAATGGCCTGCTCTTCTTTTTTTCATCATCATCATCCTGGAACACGGAAAACCATGGTGAACATCCTCCAGTTAATTATGGTTATTGAAACATGAAAAGTATACAAGCAGATTAATCCGAGAAATAACTAAATGCTAGATAACTCACACGCCAAGTAGCTATCAGCTATATTGACTAAGTTAAGACAGTTCTCGTATACGTTATTATTACGACGATTGGCAAGACGCAAAGTGATTCACTTCTATATATAAATGATCGAATGTATTAAATTCACCCACTTATCGATTAATTTTCTTCATGGCACCATGAGCCTATATATCTTCAACACATGGTTACGAATTAAGATTACTAACATAAGAACCTCTTTACCCCGCTATTAGTGGAAGTCTTTGAGGCACTAGGCCACTAGGGTAACGTTATTATAAGTAAGTTACTAAGTTTATGGGAATCAATACATTGGATAACACACAAAAAAATGAACCACAGAGTATTTACTAGCCGTAAGAAATAGAGGGAAAATTAAACACATTTGCAAGTTTAACATCAAATCACTAAATCCTACCTTGCCTTTGGATGCTCCTTTGACTCCCTGGAAGTCGGCATGCTAATAAAATAACAGCAATCAGTTAAGGAAATCTAAGATAAAAGTATCACAGGTAAACAAAAAGGAGGCATATACTAACCAATTTCTTTTCAACTTCGTCTAATTCGCCGTCATCTCTGCAAAATCAAATTAAATTAGCTAAGAATGGAAAATCCACAACCAACGCCTTCAACTTTTCTCAACTGTTGTGAATTTGTAGTGTTTTTCATCTAGTAGGCGGGAAATCAACAAGAGAAGATAAAAGAACGAAGACGAAAAAGAGAAAGTAATAATTACCCTTCTCCACGGAAACCCTCCCACAATGACCAACATCCAAACCCAAGGAATAGTAGAGTTGCGATATGATGAGTCAAATTTCGAGATATCTGAGCAGTTTAAAATCATAGCATTAGGTAAGCATATTGTAAAACTAAAGGAGAAAATATAGGTAGAGTCTTTCCACTACCAAGTACGCTTACCAAATTGGGAGCAGCCCATCCAACAACGACTGAGAGCGTTGTCATCACCTAGATGAAAGTATTATCAGACATCCGAATTTACAAAACAGTTTCACCGAATATAAATAGCATAAAAAGTAGAAGACCAGGGTCTACTCACTATCATAGCAGAGAGGCAGCCAGCAAGAACAAGTCTCCGTGGGTGGCGCATAGCTAAAATCTAGACATAATCAAGGAGACACAAATAGTAAGCGATTGTGAGCAGAATACTGCAGTTGCAGAAGTCATTATAATTCAGTCAGTCACAAAAAAAAGATATACATGAAGGGGACTCGGGGAAGGGGGGGAGCTGATCGATATACTATAGCTGCAAGGTGTTAGTGGTTTTTTTTTTTCTTCGGTAGTTTGCAGCTGCATAATCGTTGAATCATATAAGGATTTCCCAAACAGATCACTAGAGATATTCTATTTCTCTTAGGAGAAGCTCAATTTTAAAAAAAATTGTCACTACAAGAGCGGTGATTATAGAATATGCCGACGGACCTTACGAGAAATGTTTTTCATTACAATCCATGTAAGTGGGGATGCCGAGAAGATGGAACATGGACTCTGTTGCCTTGGTTGAGTCTCTAGTCAGCTATCTATTGTCTTGCCACTCACCCTCTCAAGTTAGGAGCCATCCCACTTGACTTGGCCAAAGGGGGATCAACGGGGTCCTATAGAGTGGGGACCATATGAAGGGATCTAAAGGCCAACAAGTATCTATGTATAAGTGTATAACTTAGCAAGTCCTCAAAATCCAATCTAGGCAAACAACCTTAAACCTCAAAAACGAGCCGGGGCATAAAGTATTTCCAACTCAAAGTGATACCATTTTCGGGTACTCGACATTATTTATCTCTTTTACAAGTTACAACCCTTTCATTAGTGTTTATGAAGCATACTCAAACTTCACCTAGTAGCATCCCTCTCTAATGGCGTCAATATCAAACCCACAAACCATTTCAGTTTGTCGTTTTTCTGCTAAGTACAGTAACTAAGAATAATCTAAAGTGTGTAATAATCTACAGTGTGTCCCTCAAAAAAAGAACAATCTACAGTTTATAGATAATTCAGAAATTATTCCAACAAAATTGTTTTTTTTTTAAAGTAAAAAGACATTCGATTCCATACAGAACCATATTCTTGATAAGCACTAACCATCAATAAACAAATAAAAGTAGTTTTTTAAGGTAGTCAAAAGGTGATAAAACCGATTAATATATACTCTCACAAAGCGAGTAGCACAGGCAATGGCGTTCTCATTCCTTGTTTTCACTCTTTTGGGAATGTATGCCATCATAACTCATAGGTTACTAAAGTATATACAAACTTGTCATTAAGCTGATACAAACACAAATAGTTGTTCATATATCACTAGTATGTCTTGCTTAAGACGGACTATCCGTCTTAAACCTTAAGACAAGCCAAATACCATCACATGGGACTAATAGGGACACAAAAATTGGCATTTCCTAGGCAGCAAGTGGGGTAATTTGGTATGTATTTGACTCGTTTAAGCTTAAAACGGATAGTGCCCGTTTTAAATGAGAATTTATGATCACTAAATTAATCTTACAATTAGAAACAAAGTTGTAATTAAGCTAATAAAATGAAAATTACTCAACTTTCATAATCACAATCATAAATAAAAGATTAAAAGTCTTCCATAAGTACAAATATAACAAAAATATGAATTTAAACAAAATAGATTGCAAATCACAAATCACAAATCACTCAAATTCACAATCACAAAAAACTAGTAGTTAAGCTAATAATATCAAAATTACTCAAATTTACATCAATCACAAATCACATATTAACTAATTAAGTATTCCACAAGTACCCACTTAACAAAAATATGAATTCAAACAAAAAGTACAATTAACAAAAAAAACAACATACAGCAGCAGCAATGAAGGTTTTATCACCGATCTCAGAAAGAATAGTCATTGCCAATGATTTGGTAAAACCCTGCAAAAACCCAATAATACATTATAATCATAATTCTCAAAAATCAATAAAATCGAACAAAATAAATTAAATTAATGAACTTTAGTAAAAAAAAAAAAAGTAGTATAAACAAAATTAAACATATGAATTGATGAAAATCACCTGAGCTACTGATAAAGACATGTTTTTTTAATCTTTTTACCCCTTTTTTGATGAAATTATATTAGTTTTCAATATAATTGTAAAAGGGGTAATAGAGTAAGAAAGTTTAGAGAGAGAAACCCAGTTGAGTTTATTTTTGTGTGTTGTGTTCTATGTTTGTTGTTGTTTTGACTTGTAAGTACTAGTACTAGTAGTCTAGTAGATAGTAGATGATAGATCTCACCACAAGAATTGTTAAGGACAATTTTTTAAATAAAATAGTGTAAATCATGAGTAATTAATTAGGGAATACTTGTGACTTATTATGCATTTATGCCTAGTAGGGATTTGATTTGATTCGATTTGAGATAATAAAATATAGAGTATTGTTTGGTGGATTTAGGGGTGATAATGAGACGAGACAGCTCGCGAGTAATTTGAGATCGGTTCGGTCAAAGTGCGGTTCGGACTCGGCTTGGGAGTTTAACGAGTCAAGCCGAGCAAACGTTGGCTCTACTCGAAAAGCTCGCGAGCAGCTCGATTTGAGCTCGATATCGGAAGAAGAAAAAAAAAAAAATCAATAATTATATAGGCTCGATTTGAGCTCGAATTTAACTCTAGCTCACGTTAAAGCTCGCGAGCTTGATAACGAGCATATTTTTATTCCAGCTCGGGTAAGCTCAAGATCGAGTTTTAGTTCTTGAGCACAAGCTGAGCAAGGCCAAGCTCGGACTCGGCTCGGCTCGTTAGCAGTCTTAGCACCCATAGGTGGATCTATTGGTGTTGATATCATATATTAGCAATTTGGATCCTCGTCATTACCAACTATCTTCGTTTTTTTAAACGAATCAGATTATTTACTCATCAAACTAACGGTCTCCAATAGTGAAATAGAAGTAATGAAGGATGACGTGAAGAAGAATTAATATACCATATTAACCTATTAGAGATAATGGACAAGAAATTTAAATTGAAGTAATGGAGGATGACGTAAAGAAGAAAAAAACATATAACATTAACCTATAAGAGGTAATGGATAAGAAATTGAGAGAAATAAATAGAGAGGATCATTACTCATATATTAGCATGTAGGTTTGAGATTATACATCTATTGTAGTGAGATATAGAATCGGGGCGTTATAATGACAGTTTAAGAATGTGATGAAATAAAGTATTTACATTATATTATATGAGCCTATATGAGCAAATGAAGTATTGTAATAGGAATGAAATGTTAATACTTTAATACATTAGTTAACTAGGCACGATATTGAAATTTTCTTCTTTCTCACTAAATTTTAAAAGGAGATATAGTACTTTTGCATTTTCAAAAGTAATCCCTACACTAAGCTCTTCCCCACACTTAAATTGGACATTGTCCTCAATGGTCCAAATGTAAGGAGAAGAAGAACGAGTCAAGTACTACTCATGTGGGTGAATAAGATAAAACAGAATGTTACTCCTTAGGCAATATCCTTTTGTCTTATCTACCACATGGGTAGTATTTGACCCGTCGTAAACTTGCGACGGATATGCCCGTCACAAATGAGAATTTGTGATAAATGAAACGGAGGGAGTAATTGGCATTGAAGAAGTATTATAATTTAATCGTCACACCTTACAATCTTTGTTTAGCTATTCCTACTACCTCTTCAATGTCACTTTATGAGATTAAACTACAAAAATTAAAATTGACTATTTCGAATTTTGTTATAAAATATTATGCTTTCTCTATTACTTTATGTATGACAGTTAGTCTTGTTTCAGATGAACATGCCCGTTTTATTGCTTGTCACCCCATTTAAAACAAGAATATGTATATGTATGGACCCATGAACATTTCTTTTAGTCAAGGTAATATTATAAATCGTTCTATAATAAAACTTACTCCGTTTCAATAATTTTTCAATATTTTTTTTTAAAGAAGTGTACTTAATAAGTAGGGAGCTAAGAAAGTGCAAGGAAGCTTCTTTTGTGATCGAATTATGGCATGCTAACTCTATTTTAGCCTATAGGGTTCAAGTTTCTTTTAGCCACAAATTATTTTTGTGACGACAAAATGACAAAAGAAATCTTGTATAAACAATATGAAGATAATCGTGTAAATGTGTAATAAGAGATGTCTATTTCATCAAGTCAACGATCAAAATGGTTGGCAAAGGTATAATAACAAAATATAAATATATAATTTGCATTAGCATTTAAGTCAATTACGTAACCTCAAATTGTGGACTACCTCTTGTGCAAATAATAAATACTTTTGATACGTATAATAACTCCTTTTAACCAACTCGAAACGATTTCATATACTCCATACCTAACACAAAGGTATAAAGACCCTATTTTATTTGAGTAAATTATGAACAAGTAAATTTTTAAGGTACCCTCCAACTTTGACGTTTTGTTTGAAATATCCAAAATTTTTACCCGAAAAACTTTGAGTAACCATAACTCGGGTTTTCAAACTCGGAAAATGACAATTTTCTTTTTCTAATCGTTCATCTTTCCGAGAGCTACGAATTGAAAAAAAAAAATTAGTCGTATTTGGATTCCGTGGCTAAGAATTTTTGTATGTCAAAGTTATTTTTACAGAACAAACTTTGAGTGGCCATATCTCTTGGTTTGTGACTTAAATTAGTCGTATTCGGTTTGTGACTTAAATTGGAGTTTCGAGGCAATTTATGACGTATTAAGTTTATTATTTCCAATTTACTCTTTATTTTATTTATATTTCAGCAACTACTCTGACTTTATTCATCACATGGTGTTACAACATATTATTGTAAATAAATTTAACGACTTATATTTATAAATAGTGATTTGTTAAATACAGTCTTTTAAATCAATCACGGGTTTTGGAATTAATCTACCGTCATCCTCTCGCCCTTGTGGCTTCAAAACAAGACAGAGTACTCCTCAAAATACGAATTCTTGCAAGCATAGTCTGCCAATTGGATTTGAAAAAAAAAAACTGATATACAGCGATGAGCGTGGTCTAGTGAGAAATCGGCACAACAATCGGGATTCAGTTTGATACTTGGCATTGCCACTTCTCCAGAAAACATGCAAATTTGGCCGAGAAACCATTACGAACAAGTTCGTGTGCACTCCCTAATAGAGGATTCTTCAGTATTAATACCAGAATATCGTTCTACAACATCAATCTACACCACCCGAAAATTTCCTAGCGAAGTTTTATTGGGGAAAAGGGCGCATATTTACAGTACATTGACCAGTATGATTGATAAAGTAAATTTGATGAACCTCTAAAGAACTAAGCAAAGCTATTTTCCTAGCTCACCTTTATTATGTACAACTGTCTGATAAATGATACTCCGCCCTGTTCTATATATGGTATCAAATCTGAGGCGTGATGAAGAGTGTACTGACCGTGTTTATGGAGCATCAACCGAGATCAGGATGTGAGGCGTGTGACAACTGATTAAACCAAGTCTCAATGCGAGACTTAATACCATGGTTCTATACGGCACTTGTAATGTAGCTGGGTGTTGTGAATTTCATTCTTAGCCCATGGGGAGATAAGTCGGTTAACGTCAGTCATCACACATTTGTTCTTCGGTTTCTGTCTCGTCTTCTTTTTCAAGGTGCAGCACATAAATGATCTATTGCCAAATATTGACTCACGAAAAAAATATTTGAACATGACCTTTATCCGGTAAACCTACTGGCAAATGGTAACACTCATGACTTAACAGAGAATTATTTCCTGTTCAGCATTTCCATTTTGCAGCAGTGAAGATCAGGAGTCCAATTGTTTGCCTCCAATTTCGCAAACCCAGCCGTCAGAGAGTTCTTTACTTTGGATGCGGTTCTTCATATCTGAGTTCCAGTGAACGCCACATATAGTATGGCATCAATGACTAATTGAAGAAATAATGAGACTCCAGAACATCTTTCAAATCAAAATCTCCGCGCTCAGGGAGAGGCGGAAACTTTAAATAAGGAAAGGACGTCTGAAAGCTCTCTAATAACTGCACAACAAAAGAATTGCTTCAGTAGTAATACCAGAACAGCGTTATTTTTTTTTTAGATCACATAACACTCCCAAATAAAAGATAGCTTTGCTAAAAAAACGTCAATTCAAGTATGCGAGTGCACTTTGGGCCAGGTAATAAGAACGCCATTGTATAAGACATCAGAAAATTAAGAAACGCCCAAGAGGCTAAGAATGTGAGACTCCCGAGCCCACTTGCATGTGCTAACATAAGAAAAGATCGTATAGTAAAAGTACAGTATTTGTGGGACAAGGGTAGTATCACTTAGGAAGATTTCTCTCAACCAAAAATTCATGAAAAAAGGGAGCCCATTTACCATGTCCGGATAAACATTACCATAGAGCGAAAGGCTGAAATCTTATTGAAGATGAGTTCAAACAAGAAAGTCTTACATTCTCCAAGATAGGTTGTTCATAGAGCTCAACAAACTTCTCTCTTAATATTTTGTTCATTTCATCCACATCACAAGCATGTGTCCAATATGAATCATGAACCCCTGCAGCATAGGAAGTTGAGGTGAAAGTGAGATACACACGAACTCCCGACATGGAAAATGTCAAAAGTTGAGTCTACAAACTAACCTGCAAAATTTAAGCCTGCCCGTTTGCAGGCAATAGCAGTCATCATCATGTGGGACCCATCAAGAGAGTGGACAAAATTGGGAGGGAAAGCTGTTCTTTGCCGTTTTCCCATGATCTGAAAATGCATACAAATAATATATTTATTACCAACGCTCCAACAGCCACACAAACCCAGAGCAGGAACTGAAGCAAGATGCAAGGGTACATCCTAAACCCGCAAGTACAAAGCAAGGACAATTGAAAGTGTTGCTAATAACCGTAGGCTACCTTGTCAGTTTCTTGCTTAAGTGTCAGAACTTGTAGAGAAGTCTTGACCTGTATAAATAGAAGATTTAAGATTTTTGAGAAAAAATCAAGGCACGGGAAAACCTCGGAAATCAACAAGAATAAACGAGAAAGTCCAGGAGTTAGAATGTTTACAAAACGTTTTCCTTGATTACGGTAAGGTTGAACAACAGGAAGCCCAAGCGGGGTTGTCCATTGCACTGGCTGATTTTCTGATGCAATAACCTGTTTGACATACAAATGCGAGGCTTATTATCCTTCGCAATAACTATTGAAGAGATAGCAGTAAGGGGGTGTTTCGTTTGCAATATGGTATGCTTTTGGAATCAGGAATCAAATAAGGATGTTTTAGGGTATCAAAACCCTAGCCTCTTGACTCTTGAGTTTTGAAATTTGGGTATCAGCATCAAAATTTCTTGCCAAACACTCGTATGAATTTAGATCATCCTAAACCGACCAGTTAGTATCCTTGATACCTGCAATTTGCGAATTATACACCCTCTAGACCCCTAAATGTCTGTAGACTAGAACAAGTTGATTGTTTCAACTAATATAAGCACGCGGGTCCCAGAGTTACTGATATCATATACTTTTATTTGAAATAAAGAAACCGACACAAGTAATAATAGGTTGGTCAAAAATTCGATCAGAGATTTTGGCGGCAGAATCATTAGCTATTCCCTAGCCAAACATATTATTTGCACTTGTTATATTATACTGGTAAAACAAGTCTAAGATCACATGCCTTTGCACACTCTCCAAGCCAATTCATGATGCTTCGTGCTGCTTCAAACATTTCTTCCAGAGCAGTCATCGTGACCTGCTCAGATAGCAAAAATCAAACCAGTAAACTACCTTAAAAAAATTTACGAGAAAAATGATTTTATTATGAGCCATCTCAAACCACTAACCAACCCATTTTACAAGGTTAATGTTGTATACAATTCATATCAGATAGCCTAAGGGTATTATAGCAACAACATAACACTTTGAAAATAACAATCAAAAACTAGGTATTAAATGTTGTATATTCTGTAGATGATATACATGGCTAGCGTACCAAACTTATAGAAAGCATTCACCATATTCAGCAGCCAAAGCATAATTTAATAGATCTCTTAACCATTCTCTAATTTGATTTAATCCGAAATTATTATTTTCACTTCTTAGCATTTTGCTGATTTCCTCTACTTTTCCATTAGTTACAGAATGTCAAACATCAAGATATATCTTATTCAGTTGAGTGTGGTTAAAGGGTTGGCCATCTCAAACCACTAGCTTGGTGCTTGTAAAATAACTTTTTGGAGCATAGGTCCCGCATAAGCTTCCTTGTCCAACTTATTGTAATATCTTGTAAATACATCTTACAAGGAGTTCTCAAATATAAGCTTTAGCCTACGAAACAACTTGCCTGTTTCCCTTAGTTACTTAATAGTCTACACTCTACATGCAATGTATTATGTAACAACCACTAACAGATTACATCGTTCTTTGGATCGCAGCATAAATAACTCCTACTATAACCTTACCTTAGCGGCGTAACATGCTGCAGCAAACACCTCATTATCATCAATTGCATCACGTTCCTTTAACCTTCTCTTAATTTGGTCACGAGCACCAATGTATGTCACACCATACACTGATGTCATCACAGTCTGCTTGACCAGCTTCCTGTCCACCTAAGTTTTTGTATTGAAAGCAACAAACTTGGTAACAAGACCAAAATATTCTTATAGACTTGTAGTTCCATGATAACTTTTTTTACCAAGTACACTCCCATGTATAGCATATAATACAAAAAGCAATCATCGGACATGCCTAACTACCAAAAAACCTAATTCTAATAATCAGAAACACTTGATCCAATAACAATAGGTCTTATAATCTTATTCATAGTTTCATACTTACGAACATGATCAGACACAAAGTAAGGTACAACTGAAAGGTATAGAAGTTTTTTAATAATAGAGTATCAACTAAAGGACACCACATCAGTGAGCAATAAGATAGCCACCTTATAGTGCCTATTTTCACCTAAAACAGAGTCAACAGAAGATATACGACCAGGAAAATGGGCCCATGAATCATTAAAGACAACTCATTATGATGAGGCTGGGCATAACTTTAACCAGATTGAAGCGTGAAGCTAAAGAAGTCGAACAATTTTTTACATCAACCTAGGCAGAAGGGATGATTTTACTATTACCTGTAGTAAATATAATACCCTCTGCTTATGTAAGGCTACATTTGGTTACATGTTCCCCATCAACATTAAATGACATGACAATTAGGATACTTCATTTTCCAATAATAAGAATCTCTTCAGAAACAGCAATGTCCAATACAGACCCGTGCCAGACAATTGCAGCTGAGTCAGTAAAAGGGCACGCAAATAATAAGCTACCTGATTCAGTAAAAGCTTAGCATGAACTGCATGTGGTTCAATAGTGGGATCTTTATCAGCATCTCGAAGCATGATTTCATGGACCCTGCATGTAAGAAATATAGGTCAACTGAGCAGTCATAAGACAAATACACTTTACTCTGCTGTGAATCTTATTTCTTTCACAATTCAAGTAGGATATCATGACATGCAATAAATTGGATACTTAGTAAAGAAATTGCTCAACCATGAAAGTTGAAAAGCAAAGAGTAGCAAGACTCCGTAGTTGATACACTCAGATGTAAACAAAACAAGGCTTTCCGCATTTTCGTTGTCAACACTGTGCACAGCTGTTGGTGTCATTTTCATACCTTTAATTAAAGTGGGATCTTTCTATTTTAAAGGCACTATAACTCAGAAAATCCTCTATTAATATTTGTTGGAGTTAAGGGATGTAGCTTACCTTTTCGCAATATTAGAGTACACATCTGCCGGTTTATCCCCTGCAACAAGATTCACAGCCATTGCTCCCAGCTGAAAAAAATAACAGTCAGGTAAGGAAGGTAACCGTATCAAGATGTGCGAATGTCAAACCGTAAAATAAGCGCCAAGAAGGCAAAGGAAAATAGGAAAAGATTGATGTTTGCTTCGCCTGTTTGCAACTGGCAAGTACGTCAAATATACACGATATCAGACAAGAGATAATAATCTTGTCAAAATTGAGATGGCTAGGGACTGTAGGGCGCACTAAATACCCAATTCGGGAACAATGTATAATCACTGACAAACTACAAATACAAAAGAAAATTGCATTTGTTCAGGGAGCAGCAAAATTAAGAGTTTTACGTTTTATTATATTATTTCTAGGTTGTAAACTGAAGGTTCATTATTTTTAAACGTTTTTTTGTCATTGTATTTTGATTTGAGAAAAAAAAAAACAGCAAAATTTATAAAGAGATATAAGTAATGACATGAAACTATGAAAGGTGTATCTTAATGAAAATATTTCTTTACACAAAAATTGTTATATTGTTTTGTATTTTTTTAAATAGCATACGTTTTAGCTACGGCTTATCTTGCAGAGAACGAAAATTTTATCACCAAAAAACCTAGAGAACAATCTTAAATAAGAGTTTATATCGAAAGTAAATAAGAGATTATACCAAAATAAGGGAAGTGTTTTAAGCGAGAGAACTTTGAACTTTTCCTATTTTTTAAGTTATACGGGATTTGGCTTCGACAGACACATTTGGCCTTATAAATTTTAAGGAGGACTCTAACTTAGGGCCCATGATACAATCTCGCACGGGGCCCCTAAAATATCAAGGACGGCCTTGTGTCTTACAAAAGAGCTCTTAAAATAAGAGCAGAAAAGCTAAAAAAACAACTGAGTAAAACAATTTATGTACGTGACTAAAAATATGAACCCTTTTATTTTATAGTAAGAAGTCATAACTCTATGAGGATCCAGGTCTCACTCGAAAGCTAAATTAATCGTGCAAGCAGGAAAGAGTAACAAGCTAAGACAAGCAGTATGTTACCTTATCCCTGCCGAGGGCAGCATAATGTTGTAAACCATTACATGAACCATCCTGTGGATATGAAAAAAACCCAAAAATTAAGTAGGATGACAATTCACAACTACTGCAAGTTATAATGCAAACACGTAGTAGTCTGCACAAAGTACCCAATTATGCATGTATCTGAAATAGCTTTAAAAACATGGAATGATTATTTATATTTTCCAGGGCATATTCTAAATACAAAGAGAATCCATTATATTACAAAACCAACTACTTTGAATAACATATACCAAGACAATTAAAAAGCATGACATTCAAAGATGATGTCTCAAGGAATTTCTGCAGAAACAGCTATTCAGAATCAGAGGCACTCAAAATCATGACTTAAAACCAATGCCAACAAAGAAATAGTGATCAAAGTTGCAAGTGGAAAAAGCAGAATTCACTTGCATTTCAAAAGAAAGCATTGTTCTATACCAGTTCTAGGTATGTTGAAGGGTTGAAACATATAGCATATTGCATATACAAAAACAGTTAATTTTTCTCCTAAGTTAATGGCGAAGTTCATTAACCAATGAAGTCTGTAGCCAGCAGCAGATTGTATGAACTGTCAGAAACCATAAATGGTTGGACAGTTCTCTTCCTACAATTAAGAACAATTAGCTTAAATGGAACACGTGAAACCCTTATGATAAAATTTCTGACTCAACTCGGATTAGGTACCTGGTGGACAGGCATATGTGAAACGTAATCCTCCGGAGCTGAGCTTCTCAATGCTTCTGTAAGATTCACGCATGCAGCCAAGCACTGAAATGGATCCTCTGCATGTAACCACCAACGTTTTCCCTCCAAAGGTCTATCGGCAGAATCAAAGATATCGGCAAGATGATTTTCAGTAAATGCAGCCCGACCCTCATAAGAAAGCTTATCAACACCGCCAGCATATAAATTTGCCAAATGGATTTTAAGCCAACGAAGGCCTGACGCTCGGAGGGGCCGCCCCTCTGCAAACTCCAAGATTCCTCGGCATAAATCAGAACCAAGATGATTCAAATGAGGATGCATGGGATATGCACGACCACGGAAATCTAGGTTGTGTGGGTAGTAAAAGCCTTCCTCATCCTTCATCTTTCTGGCCACCTACTTCCAGAGATATAATAAGCATCATCACTCAATTAATTAATCAATGAAAATAAATAATCCTGGGGTATATATAGTACTGCCTCCATCCCAAAATTAGTTGTTCTAATATGACTTTGGTGGTCAAGCACTGTCATCTTTGACCAATAATTTGTCCAAACTCCAATTATGTGTAGATATAATATGAAAATGATCATTTTTTATATGTCCGAGCAACTATTTTCATAATATCATTTTAAAAACTTGCAAGTTTTGCATATTTTGAGAATAAATTGGTCCAGTTAATATCTTTTTACCACAAAAGTCAAATAGGGCCAATGTAAAAGGAATGAAGGGAGCACAAAAGAAAGATTTCTTACAGTTAGCTTGAGTTCCACATCACACCGCTGTGAATGCCTTTCGCTATTCTGTTTCTCAACATTTTTCACTTTCCACTTCCATTTCCTTATTGCAGTCTCCTCCTCCGTATCTGGTTTCTCTGGTATTGCAACCTGCAAGAGTAATTTAATAAAAATAAGAGCGAGGTCAGACTAAAGATTTTCACTCTAAAGAAGGAAGTGCACATCTTGTAACATATACTCACATCTTCACGATCAACCAAGTCAGCCAGGCGGCCTCCACTAGCCCATATCCTCTCTATGATACTAAGAACCTTTTTATTAACCCTCCATTTGGTATTGCCAAGTGTATTCAAAGCCTAATCACATTGAACAAGCATAAAGTGGCTAACAAAAGAAAGCACTAATAACCAAAATTAACTAAGCAACGAATTATTCAAACCTCAAACACGTTTTCTAACTGCTGCATTGGGACCTTTTTTAGTACATCCCTCTGTTGTCTTGATCCATGCGTTCGCATAATGTAAGATGGAAGGAACAAGTATGCACCCTTGTCATACCTATTGAAACATAAGGTTGTCAAAAATCGTTCAGTACTCATATATACGAGGAGTAAGGATCAAAGCCATGCAACATGATCTCACTTACAAAAATGGAATAAAGCGAGTACAAAAAAATGGAAACACAGTAATTATTAGTCAATCTCCTATAAACAAAAATTCAATTGAAAGCATTGCACATTTAAACATAGGGTTGAAAAAACTCAAACATAGAAAAGGTGATCCTGCTAAAAAGCAAAGGGATCCAAAAGTCGTAGAAAGTTAGAAAGAGATACCCTCTCCAGTCCAGTGGAGGGACCAGCATTGGCATGTATGGAATCACTGTGTGCCTAGCCTAGGTCAGCAGTAAAAAAAAGGTATTAGCAACCCCGGAGATAAAACAACAAACGATATCAACGAGAAAAGATAAATGGGGCACCGCCAGATGGTGAAAAAGAATATACTTACAGTTTTCTCTAGACCTTTCCGCACCATAGGATCACATTGTATAACACCATATCTTCTGCTTTCTTTTCTGCATACGGGATAGGTTAAATATATCTAAATAAAAGGTTATTAACTAAGACTATAATGACCTTTGGGGGAAATATGAAAAACAATCTTACTGGCCTTCTCTGGAAAAAGTTCTTTGGGTGTGTATGAATGCAGGACGAATATCAAGTGGAGTATCTGATAACTGATTAGCCGGAGGTTGTATATATGCTGTTTCGATCAATAGCTGGATTAGTCGGGAGCCAACCTGCAACAACATACCACAATGACACAGAATAACCAATCAGAGAATGCTCATGACCATATATTCAGCTACTACTATTGTTGAACCATAGGGGCAATGCACACACCTTTACTTGATTTTCCTGGCCCCAAGGTTTTGACTTATCGTGCCCCTTCAATATTCGCTTAATCAGGTAAACTTTTTTATTCTTCAACAGCTTCGTCACCTTTTTCCCAAGTTTCTTTTGCTCCTTTGCTGCAGCATCTTCATTATTACTGTTTGGTGTGGATTTTTTCTTTGATCCCCCCAAAAATTTACGAAGCTTAGCCTGAAAAATGCATATCGCACATGTATGTACAGAAAAAAGATTAATTCTGTTAAAGGGATACCAAAGGGAAACTCCCAATCGGCCATGTACAAAAAGAGACAAGCATACATCATATTATCTTTAAGCCTCAATCTATCATCTCTAACATAGTTGAGATATCACTTATTAACAGCGACATTGAATTAGCAATCAAAATCAATAACCTTAAGGTCCTATGACCCACCAAACACTATTGAACTTAAGTTTCATCATCCTGCAATACAAAGGTTAAACGGTGCAGCCATTTACAACTATATCAACATTTCGACTTTAATCCAGCTTCAACATTGTGGCCACTAGTGCCAATCTGTCAATTACTCGTACCATAGTTTACAATCCAGTCAAAACATCGTCAAATATAAAGAGAGTTTGACAATGCACACTCTTCTTTGATAACTGACCTATAGGTAATACTCTTTTCTCACACCAACTAATTTTATCAGTAACCTCTCAAAGCAAACAAAAATTAAAAGACGGGAAATTCTGCCAGCCCTTTTCTCCAACAGAGTAGCAATCTTTGTGATAAGATTTATTAATTGAAGACAATAACAAAGCAATAAAATTCTCAAGCATTCTCAGAAACAAGTATCATAGAATAAACTATAACATATAGAAGTAAGACGACATCAAAAGTTGTGAGCTCAGAAATACCTCATGCTCTATAGCTTCACCGATTTGAATAGATGCTTGTACAACAGTGGCACTCCCATGGCCACCAGTACTCATCAACAAACCCATAAGCTTATGCATTGTGATAACCGCCATCATATCAGCAGGTAACTCACCAAAATAAGGCGCATAACCTGCACGACTCTTCCCCGTCTTACACAAATCCTGCTCCGCTTCAATTGCATCCCTCAAAGGCTCAAACCATCCTAAAAAGAGCGTCTTGACATAAGGCAAATTAGGGGCAAGCTTTTTCTCGCACATATCAGTCAACAATTCCTGGTATTCCCTAAGTGCCTCGTTCCATGCCTCGGTCTCTACCTTTGTTTGCCTCTTCCTAAGGGCATTGTACTTCACTCGAGACATCCCAGGAATCAAAGTGCTCTCTTTAGCCGGAAAATTTTCTGCCTTTCTCCTCTGTTGCTTACTCGTTTCAAAAATCACTTCACGGATTTCTTCATCTTCTTCACAAGATGTTGACACAGTTGCTTCTGCAGCAGCACTTGCGTAATGACGCACGGGTTGGCTCCTAATCCCATAAGTACCAAAAGGTATCCTACAAATCATGAAGTTATATCTACCCATCTCACCGTTTTGTGACAATACCTCACCATTACGTCCAAAACCTTTATACCCTTGATTAGTCACAATTATACTCGAAAGATGCCTTTTTTGAATAGACTCTTGAGATAACTCATTCAAGTATTCAATGCATGTAGAGCGTGTGAGCTTTCTAGTGCTTGTTATCTTCCTCAATATGTCAAATTTTGTGGCTTTTCTCCACATAGTTCTACCAGAGTGCCAAATATCTTAACTACAATTGCCACGATGGTAGTGACTGTCAACGAACATAATCATACGAAATGAAATTAAAAAAAAAACACCAACTATTTCAACATTACAACCAACTCATGAAACGACATTTATTTTTTAAATTACAATAGTAAGTGCTCCCAAGTCTCAACTAAGTTCATGTTTAAGATCAACCCAAAATCTCTTATACTCTGTATGTGTTATATCCTCATCCTCATCCTCATCCTCATCTTCTAATACAAGTACCCTACGATGAACAATTGAACACTAACCCGTGTCATTCATTCTTCGTAATTCTACGTGATCTATACATCTATTTATACAGTACAACATTACAAGGCAAACACACACACACACAATTACACACACACACTTAAATCCTACATATCGACAGATCATAATTCTAAATCAGTAAGTCTTGCTTAAGGCGGGCAGTCGGGCACTATCCGTCTTAAGCTTAAGACAGGTCGAAAGCTCCCACTTGGTGCTAAAAAAGACAAAAAATTGGGTCTTTCCCAGGAAACAAGTGGGGTGATTTGGTATGTATTTGACTCGTCTTAACATTAGACGAATATTGCCCGTCTTAAATGAGAATTTGTGATCCTACATTAACCAGGCCAAGTCAACTATTCTACAACAACCAACATCACCCGCTACACGAATCGTCCATATACAATCATTAACGCTTGTCTTTCAGCTTAGTTTGCACGAAAAAAAGACGGTACACCGCAAACGAAAAGCATATATTGATACATTCCAGCTACAATGAACATTTAGTATTAATCATTTCATTTTCTTAATAAATCAAACAATCACTTATAACTTTAACTTCATGCATCAATTAAGAAAAAAAAAACTCAAATCAACTAACAAAAAAACCATACAAATTCACAAGAAAAAAAAATTCGTCAAACATTATTGGAAATCAATCAAAATTGAAATACCTGATAATTAAAAAATGATTCTTCGTACAAATTGAATACGAATATAATAATAGCGCTGCTTGTTACGAGCTACAGCTTTGAATCTTCAGTAATCTTGTTCGATTTTCTAGGGTTTTGGTGGATTTTAATTTATAATTTAAAACCGTGCAATTCTAGATAGAGAAAGTGTAGATTGAAGGAGTATATAAGATTAGTATTGTAGAATTTGCAGAAAAACTGGAAATTACAGGAAATCGAAGATGAAGAAGATGAAGATGAAGGTGATGGAGATAGGAGAGATAGGCGACTAAACCCTGCTTAAACCTAAGTTTTTGTTTGTGGTTTTACCATTTGATTCGTATACCATTTTTTGCAACCAAAGAGGCACCATTCGATCTTTTCCAACTAGACTAGTTTTGGTTGTTTAGGGTCTAGGTGGCACCAAAACGGACACGAGTCGGATTTTTTGTTCCGATTTTGTATATCATTCTGTGTCCCACTCTATACACATTTTTGACACTAATGTATATGGAGTGGGACATGGAATGAGATAACAAATGGGACAGATTGTCCCCACACTGCTATGGAGGAGGTTAATGATAGAAGGGATAGCCGACTAAAGTCACTAAACCCTGCTTAAACCACCTATTGGTTAGGGTGTCCCGGTCCGGGTCCGGGTTCGTGTTAAAACCCGATGATAGTAATGGAATACGAGTCAGACACTTAATAAATCGACTCTATTTCTTTTATTATTATTTTTTCTAAAGTTTGGACACTCGTTGGATCGTGCATGTGCAATTAGACTCAACTTAATATAAGTATATCATATGATGAAATTTAACTTGTATGGTGCTTAAACTTAAGTGATATACATGATAGAGTGACATTATCTAATCTTATTCGACTAGATTTGACAAAATTGATATACATTATGAGTGATGATCCCGTTAAGGTCATTTCGCTCAAGGTGGAGTAATTTTGAATTTGAGGACGATTGTATTATAAATTGATGTTCATAGGAAGATTGTTTATTATTATGTTCAAGTTGTCTAAATAAACCGATTACACACTAATATATATAGAGAGACATTATTAGAGAGCGATATTTACGGAAACTAAATAACTACAACTACAATATATATGTAATGGAGGAATTTAATTGTTTTCTTGCTTGGGATATATGTCTCCAACGGTTCATTGGTGAAGGAGTCGTTGAGCCTTCGTAATAGTCTTGATCTCTAGGATTCGATTAGAAACTAATTAACTCCGAGTTTTTCGTTTGAATATACAAATGGTTGTTTTGGGTTTTTAACGAGATCGTTTGTGGTAGTTATAGGTATTGCAGTGCTGGCTTTGTGGACGGTTTGTTCTAACTTATCATCTTATGCCAAGATTTAAAGGTGATTTGTTTCATTTGTAAGTATTTCTTCTACTCATTTATAGACGTAAAAAGTCATTTTATTGTTTATATTTACTTACAGTTGGTTTAGTCTTGATGACCTTCATCGGGTATATTGATTTTTCCTGGTTTTTAATGTGTTTATTTTTATTTAAGTGAAAAGTTGGGTTATTTCGAAAATGTAGTTAAAAGGTTGGGTTATATTCATTATATTTGCTTTAATTTAATTGATGTTTACTTGTACAACACCTGTGATGGAAAAATTGCTACGAATAAAGACGCGACAACAATGTTATGATATCAATTGAAGGGTAGTTATTAGTCGATAAGTGTGCCAAATTAGAGAATGTAATTCTATTACTTGAAGATGTTGTAACGATAACGTCTTGTTAACCAATAATTAGCTGATTATGATAATAAGATTGTTGGGTTTGTGGCATTTATTGGACATTCATGTTAAAGTCGATGAATTCAACTTAGTTCGCTCATTCGAAAGGATGAGGTGGCTTGGCCATAGCGTAGGGTATCAATCTAGTTTTTCCACATTATCACAACAAAATAGAGCTCAACCGGGAAAGCACTCTAATGAAGACAAATGATCTTGATCGAGGTCAACTAAGATCCAAACAAACTCTTTCGACGATCTCCAAATACAGCAGAACACTTGAGCAACAAAGATCGACTCTCATAAGATTATGCTCATCAATTATTTCTCCCTCAATTCCTTAATTAATGTAAAATAAAACCTGGGTATTTATATACTCCGTAATTTATTCCACCCAATCTAAAGCATGTAAGAAATCAGGAAGAAAGCAAACTAGAAACAACTAAGAAAACTAAACTAATAGTAAAATTTAAAGTAAAGATGATACCAGAAGTACTAAAACTAGGTTATGTATATAATATAGGACTACTAATAAAAATGGTTAAAATTTACTATAATTAAAGAGTTCTGTTAGACTACAATCAACATAAAAGAATTACAAAAAACTTTTAAAGGGAATAAAAATAAATGATCTCTCGATAACTTAGTAAAAAAAATCCGTCGTATTAGGGAGAACAACTTTTAGCCTTTCCCGACACACAAAAAGTCACTAGTAGTAAAGTGGAGGGAGCACCAACTTTCCAATACTAGGCCAAATTTCATGCAGGAAACGCATGAAAAACAAGCTCCTCATGCTATTACCATGCTCTTCATGCTGAAGAAGCACGCACCAACACTAGCAACCGCACGACTCGTGCGAGGCTCGGATCATACCTTCCTCAATTTCCGACTGTCGCTTATTCTAACATAAGATACAATAAACCTTGTCTCTTTGTATTTGACTGTATTGATTTAAATTGCAGAAAGGTCAGACGAAATGGTGAGTTTTACATTTTGACGTTTAAACCAAGATCATGTCTTCCATAATTTATCATATCATGTTATTACAAATCGTTAATTATGTCTTGAATGCAGAAATACCAGTATAACTCTGTCGCTTCAAAGACGAGAAATTCCACAGTAGCTGAGAGAACATCTTCAAGAATGACATCACCAGTGATTGTATGCATTCTGGCATCATTTGCTGCAGTAATGGTGTTCACCGTCTACTATGACTTTACTGTCTTTCCTCCATTTTGCAGCCCTGCAGAAGGTAATATTTCTCACTTCAATATTACAACAATAGACATTTTTTTTGGTTCAAATGAGCGCACTATGTCGCGAGTAAGTATCGAACCCCGAACCTCATGGTTGGAGCAAGAGAGCTAAAATGAGGCCAACCAAGATCCAACCAAACTCTTCGACGGTCTTCAAATACAGCAGAACACCAATCAATTTGAGCAACAAATAGAGGGTTCGTCTCAGAAGAAACCTTACAAATCGACTCTCGTAAGATTATGCTCACTAAAATGTCCTTGCTTCTTATATTATGAAGTAGCAGCTAAGCACGACGATTTTCAACGTGTCATCCAAAAAACCTCCATATTCACATCGCATTGGTAAGATTTTGTACATATGATGTCATAAACAGAAGCTAGAGGAACTGGAGTAATGTTGTCGAATATATTGTCTATAATTTCAGAAGTGTATTCAAGGCCAATGATGATTCACACATCACACCATCCTCTGATGTACCAGGATCAAGTAGTATTTCATTCGGGGAATCAGACAAGGCTAGACCAATGAAGATGTTACCTGACATGCTCATAGACACTTCCAATTTCGACTCAAAAACATGCATTAGCAGGTATGAATCGCTTAGATACCGAAAGCCTTCACTCCATAATCCTTCCTCATACCTAATCTCAAAGGTACGGGAGTATGAATATCTTCACGCACAATGTGGACCAAACTCCGAATCCTACAAGGCAGCCATAAAAGAGCTCGGCAAGTACAGAAATCACGGAAACTTCAGTACTCCATGTAAATATGTGGTCTGGACACCTGCAAATGGCTTGGGAAATAGGATGCTTAGTTTGGTTTCAGCTTTTCTATACGGACTCCTCACGGACCGAGTCCTCCTGGTGGATTTCAACAAAGATACAATTACCCACCTATTTTGCGCGCCATTTCCAAACTCAACATGGCTACTTCCTGAGGATTTCCAACAAATAATCCATGGTGATAACAAGGAAGAAATAAATGAAAATATTCCAACCTTAGGAAACTTGGTGAAAAACAGATCAACAATGGATGAGAACTCGAGCCCGCTTATTGTACATGTTGATGTAAGATACAATGGAGGCCTTGCTAATATAGAAAGTTTCCATTGTGATCACAGCCAAGAGTTTCTTCATGGGATTCTTGCATTGTCTATAAAATCAGACCAGTATTTTGTGCCTTTTCTATTCATGATGTCCTCCTTTGAAAAAGAGTTGAGCAAACTGTTTCCAGAGAAAGATGCAATCTTTAATTTGTTGGGCAATTATCTTTTCCAACCTTCAAATCCGGTATGGGAAACGATAACCACATTCTATCAAGCTAATTTAGAACGGGCAGATCAGAAAGTTGGAGTTCAAATAAGGGTATTTAATCCTCAAAAAACTCCAAGTAAAACTGTCCTCAGTGAAATTTTATCATGTACATGGCACCATAATCTACTACCAAACATAGAAGCAAATATCAGTGCTAAAAAGCAGAGGCCCTTGAACAACAACAGCCAGAGCATGTCCAGCAAGGCCATACTGGTGGCTTCTTTATACTCGAGATATGGTGAAAGTTTGAAAGATATGTACGAGAATAGCTCCAACAATACTGGAGAAGTTATAGAAGTATATCAACCAAGCCATGAGGAGCATCAAAAGTTCCATAATCAAGAACAAGACTTCAAAGCATGGGTTGAGATATATCTACTGAGTTTGAGTGATGTGTTGGTGACTAGCGGGGGATCTACTTTTGGTTATGTGGCTCATAGTTTAGGAGCGATGAAGCCATGGATTCTAGACAATTTCAACGAACCTCAGACCATCCCAAATCCATCTTGTAGATGAGCATTGTCAATGGAACCCTGTTTTCACCGTCCCCCCAAGTTGGAGTGTGGGACAAGGTCAAGTATCAATATCACTGCTCTCTTTCCTTACATGAGGCCTTGTGAAGACGGTAAGGGTGTGAAACTAGTTTCTAGCATAAATTAAATATATCGGCAACATTTTGTTTCTGATTCCATTGGATACAAAAACTCACTATTTTTGGTTGTAGATTTTGACAAAATAAAGCAAAATAATTCATCAAACTGATTCCGCTCTTTTTGTATTGTGAAGTAGCTTGATGATGCAATCTATATTATGATTTATCCGAAAATAGTCTCTCTGTGTTGCGAACTTAGGGGTACAGCTTGCGTACATCCAACCCTTTACTCCGCCATTTGCAGAAACATCCTGCAACTGGGTAATGCTTCTGTTGTTATTAACTAGAAGTCAATTTGAATCAGTTGTCAATCAGCCACTCAAAGTTACAGCCAGTTTTACTTGGTAAGCGCAGTGAGCTCTGCGCACCTGTTAGAAAGTGTTAGCTGTTTATCATACGACTCTTCTCTTTCTGTCTTTCATCCAACCTAATCTCAATTATAGTCATATACAGTATCTCTGTCACAGTTAGATAGTTCTCTTTCAGCCCAACACTACAAGAGATTCTACATAACCACAAATCTTATGTCTTGGTTAATATGGAGTTGCTAGTTTATATTTTTCCTGGTCCTAGTGAAGGGTTTTGTAACCCCCAAAATAAGAGACTGATTAACTAATCTTGGCTATCGTTTGGCTATCGCACATCCGCGTTCCAAGAGCTTCTTCACGGAGGAACGATCTTGAACTGCTTTTAGTAACGTTCAGTCGTTCAATTGTTTTCAGTAATAACTACAAGATTCTAAGATCACTTTAGGGCACACTGAGAGAAGAAACAAAACAAGTACAGAAATGGAGTAGAGTGTACCAGTGTACAAAATCCACAAAACAAGTCTGAAAACCGTTGACGCGTTCAGTATGGAGTGTGGACTGGTTCATATTGTTTAGCATCTAGGTGTTTTTCCTCGCGTTCTATAGATAACATAGTGAGTTAGTTAGTGACTTAGTGTGCAGGATCTACCTACTGGCCTGCAAACTCCAACAAAATTGCGAATCAATTTAGTACTCGTACAACAGACAACATCACCAGCTATTCTATACATCTATCTATATTGTACACCAATCATTCGTCATACAATCACCAACAAAATTGGTAATACAAGTGACCAAACACGGAAATTTAAGCATTAAACGGCGCCATTCATTCGTCAATGAGCGATTTTTACGTAAATGAACATAGTAAAACTGAAAAATCAACACAACGATTTTAACTTGGTTACACCGAAAAGCCTACGTCCACCTCTTCTTATTAATAACTTTTAGTGCAACTCGGAGTACAATCAACCTCTTCTCTAAAGTGCTTGAACAAGTTCCTAATCCATACTACTTCGCTCTTTCTCTTGGTGTTGAAAAAGATTAAATAGCAAAGATTCTTCAAATGTTCTCTTGAGTATAACAGATTAGGAACATTATCAATCACTTCAGAGAAAATATAGAATAAAATCAAGAAAAGAAATAAAATAGTGCCAAACTAGATTAATACAGAGCATTGATCTAAAATTGTGGGACCTTTTCTAAAATACTTTTACAAAATACAATTTAAAGCACAAAAATTTCTTTGTAATTTTTTGCAAAAATGTCTACTTGAAAATTTGTGATTAAGGCGTTAGAAAATTACGCTGTGTAATTGGGATATTTAGGCTCTAATTGGTAAGGCAAATAAGCTAGCTCTCTCTCCTTATTTTTTGTTACCTTTTCAAGTTTCAATTAATTTTTCACTTTTCAGTTACCGATTCAGCTAGTTTTGTCAAATCTTACAATGGCGAAACTAATCATTTTAGAAATCTTCTTAAATTAGACAATAAAGACCTGTTTGGCAAACGACAAAAGCAGAATAATAACACTCATCAAATATCCTTAGCAAAATAAGATTAGCACAGTTTAGTAGTGGATTTGACTATCAAGTTAAATTAGCAGATTTAAGAAAAATTATTTGGTACTAAGTAGATTATATGATAATTATTATATCATTTATATGTAGAAATTGAACTGTTAATAGCAGCATATTAAAACACAATAGATTATGATCAATATGTTACGAAAATATGCTATTTACCAAGTACTTTAAATTAGTAGATTGATTGGTCAATTTACTATTTAGGTCAAAATCTACTAATTCCACCTAAACATGTTTATCGAACAAAGCCTAAATAATCACTTAATATAGTAAAAGATATACTCCCTCCGTTCACAATTTTAGTTGTTCGTAATTATTTGTCAATATTACCTCATTTAGATTTTATATGAGTTATTTATTGTCTTGTTTACTATCGTTGTAAACAAGAATTTGTGTATCTCAATGATACTATTCTTTTATACATTTCATAAGAGATTTAGCTCAAGTGGTAAGTGTTCTTTTACCCCAACCATAAGGTTGGGGTTCGATTTTTACCAGCGACATAGTGCGTTGTATTATCATTTATTTGTTACAAAACACAAAATCTTATTTTCTTATTTAATTTAAGAATAATTTAGAAGAAAAATATATTTCCAAATCTTCTATTACCATGTTTGGAAAGTGGTATTTTCTTCTAAAATTAGAATTTGGGTAAAAAATGTTTGAGATATACAAAGGAAGGATTTGGATTGCTTAAGCTTCATCCAAATTTTATTTCTTAACAAATCTGACCCATATGAAATGAGACATTTTTCTCCCGTCTTTTGAAAATTTGGCATCTCTCTCAAGTCTCAGTGTCTCACATACATGTCACCAGCTGCATCTCTTATTTATCAACGTATTTCTCTCTACAACGATCAAAATCTAAAAATTAATTCTTAAACTCACTTTAATCATCAAAGGTAAGTTAAATTTTGGGTTATTTCTTCCTTTGCATATTGATGATAACTATTCAACAACGATTTCTTCTTGAGATTGAATTATAATTTTAAACTAAAAGATGAACTTCAAGTTTGAGGATCATTAGAATGCTGATTTTTAATAGGTTTATAATCGTTGGGACTTAATTAGGGTTTATCTTTACTTGTTTTTTTATTAATGATGTTTATGTTTAATTACTATCATAATCAAGCAAAGTTTTATTATTTTCCAACAATGTATTTGAGCTTCTAAATTTTATATTTGAGTTTTGTACAATCACCAAACACTGATTTCTTATCAATAGTCATTTTATAATAATTTCCTTAGAAATTATAACATTTTTAAAGATACAAATTGTACAACACAAAATACTTTCTGAAATCTTTTACTAAACAACATTGTAAGGATAAAAATTTTCTTAAATAAAATATTTTACAAGTTCCCATTATAATAATTTTATCAGATTATTAATATGATATTATTAATCGCAGTTGTCTAGAATAAGACAACACTAAAGTAATATAAATACGACAATAGTTATCATTAATCGAATTTTTTTTTTTTTTACTATATCTCAATTCTCAACTCTATTCAACATCTTTCAATCATGCAAAATCTCATTTTCTTCTTCGAGTTTCATGTCAATGCCCCGATTCAATTCTAACATATGAAATAGTTATAGTTACTATTCAAAGCAATACTGTTAAAAGTTTGGGAATAAATTGTGATCAACAAAACACATAACTTGTTTATACTAGAGTCAACACTCTATAAAGTTTTTGATATAAAAAGGAGTAGATCTTATGATCTTAGAAAATAGAAAACTAAAAAATAGGGTGTCATGTAGAATATTTATAGGTACTTTGATTTATTTTTGGTAATGCTTTTTGGTTGTCCAATAGCCTATCTTTTATGATCTTTTTTGTGATCTTTTATTCTAAATCTTAAAAATAATAGTTTAAAAAAAAACACATGGTCTTATGAAGAAAGGCTTGGACTAAAAACTATAATTATGTTTGGGAAGTGATGAAGCCATAGTGTAATATTAAGAGGTTGAATTTTTTTTTAACTGTCTAGATTGTTTAAAGACGATCTTATTCTTAAAATGACAAAGAATTGCTACTGACAAAGACGCGACACTCTTGTTAATTGTAATGCATAAACTGAGGCGGGAGGAGTATGATTTATGTCCTGCACATAATGCTAGTTTCAGGAAACTTACTGTAAGATACTGTATCATTCTAGCTTGTTTCTCCTCGGAAAAGTCGCACCCTGTTGCTCTGGCTATTAAATAGCTCTACAGAGGTATGGAAAGAATTTAAGTACAAGTTCCTGTTGAAAAGCAGATAAGTATGTCAAATTAGAGAATGTAGTTTTATTATATTAACTAGTACGATTAAGATACAGTAAACCTTGTCTCTTTGTATTTGACTGAATTGATGTAAATTGCAGAAAGGTCAGACATGGTGAGTTTTTAAGGTTTTGATGTTTATAAACCATGAGCATGTCTTCCATAAGTTAACGGTATTATAAATCGTGAATTATGTATTGAATGCAGAAATACCAGCATAACTCTGGCGCTTCAATGACGGGAAATTCCGAAGTAGCTGAGAGAACATCTTCAAGAATGACATCAACAGTGATTGTATGCATTCTGGCATCATCTGCTGCAATAATGCTGCTCACCATCTACCATGATTACCCCGTCTTTACTCTAATTCTCAGTCCTGCAGAAGGTAAATACTTCTCACTTCAATATTACAACAGTAAACAAAAGAGGGATTTTCTTCATTTCTAACAGCCAAATATTCATAATTTATGGTTTAATATATGATGAAATCATGAAAAAGCGTTCTGGTTCTTATACTATGAAGTAGCAGTTAATCAACACAATTTTCTACATGTCGTCCAAAAACCCTCTATATTCACATCGTACTGGTAAGAGAGTGTACATATGATGGCATAGACAAAATCTAGAGGAATTGGAGTAATGCTGTCGAATTTAGTGTATGTAATTTCAAAGACTATTAAGAATTTAAGAGCAATGATTCACACTCATCCTCTTCTTTACCAGGATCGAGTAGTTATTCATTCAGGGGTTCAAACAATACTAGAACAATGAAGATGTTACCTAACATGCTGACAGATACTACCAAATTCGACCAAAAATCATGCATTAGCAGGTATGAATCAATTAAATATCGAAAGCCTTCGCGCCATAATCCTTCCTCATACCTTGTTTCAAAGGTACGGGAGTATGAATATCTTCATTCACAATGTGGACCAAACTCCGAATCATACAAGGCAGCCATAAAAGAGCTCGGCAAGTATAGAAATCACACAAACTTCAGCTCTCCATGTAAATATGTGGTATGGACACCTGCATGTGGCTTGGGCAATAGGATGCTTAGTTTGGCTTCAACTTTTCTATATGGACTCCTCACGGACCGAGTCCTCCTGGTGGATTTCAACAAAGATACAATTACCCACCTATTTTGCGAGCCATTCCCAAACTCAACTTGGCTACTTCCAGAGGATTTCCGACAAATAATCCATGGTGACAACAAGCTAGAAATAAATGAAAATATTCCGACCTTCAGAAACTTGATGAAAAGCAGATCAACAATGAATGAGAACTTGCGACCGTTGATTGTACATCTTGATATAAGATATGGTTGGGGCGAAGCTAATAAAGAAATTTTCCATTGTGATCACAGCCAAGATTTTCTTCAAGGGGTTCCTGCATTGATTATAAGATCAGACCAGTATTTTGTGCCATCTCTATTTATGGTGTCAACCTTCCAAGAAGAATTAAGCAAACTGTTCCCAGAGAAAGATGCAATCTTTAATTTATTGGGCAATTATCTTTTCCAACCTTCAAATGAGGCATGGGAAACGATTATCGCATCCTATCAAGCTAATTTAGAACAGGCAGATCAGAAAGTTGGACTTCAAATAAGGGTATTTCATCCTCAACAAACTCCAAGTAAAACTGTCCTCAGTGAAATTTTATCATGTACAAGGGCACATAATCTACTACCAAAAATAGCAACAAATATCAACACCACAAAGCAGAGGCCCTTGAACAGCAAGGCCATATTGGTGGCTTCTTTATACTCCATATATGGCGAAAGTTTAAAAGATTTGTACGGGAATCGCTCCAACGATAGTGGACAAGTTAAGGTCTATCAACCCAGCCATGAGGAGCAGCAAAAGTACAACAATCAGGAACATGACTTAAAAGCATGGGTTGAGATATATCTACTGAGTATGTGTGATGTGTTGGTGACAAGCTGGGGATCTACTTTTGGTTATGTGGCTCATAGTTTAGGAGCAGTGGAACCGTGGATTCTAGACAATTTCGATGAAGCTCAGAACATCTCAAATCCATCTTGTAGACGAGCATTGTCAATGGAACCTTGTTTTCAATATCCCCCCAAGTTGAAGTGTGGGACAAATACAAGTGTCAATATTTCTGCTCTCTTTCCTTACATGAGGCCTTGTGAAGACGGTAAGGGTGTGAAACTGATTTCTAGCATAAAGTAAGGATATCAGTTAGATTTTGTTCCTGGTTCCATTAGATACAAAAACTCACTATTTGTTGTGAAGTAGCTTGACGCAATCTATGTTATGATGTATCCAAAAATAGTCTCTGTCTTTTGTGAACATAGGAGTATAGCTTGCGTATATACTATATCCAACCCTTTACCCCGCCGTTTGCAGAAACATCCAGCATCGAGGTAATGTTTCCGTTGTTATCAGCTAAAAGTCAATTTGAATCAATTGGCATATCTCTGTCACAGTTAGATAGTTCTCTACATAGAGCCACAAAACCTCGGATCTTATATCCTGTTTAGTAGAGTTGCTCGTTTTTTTTCCTGGTCCTAGAGAAGGGTGTAAACCTCGAAAATAAAAGAGTACTCCAAAAGCGCCTTCACGGAGGAATGTTCTTGAATTGTTTTTAGTAACTACAAGAGTCTAAGATCACTTTAGGCATGCTAAGAGAAGAAACACATCAATTATAGAAACAAGTAGAGTGTACCGGTGTAAACAACATCACTAGCTACGCGTCAACAGATCGCAACTATTCTACAACAAACAACATCACTCCGTCTCTCAGCTTAATTTGCACAAAAAAGACGTTACTGCAAGCGAAAACTCTCGGCTTTATTTGCACAAAAAAGACGCTACTGCAAGCGAAACCTCTCAGCTTAATTCGCACAAAAAAAGACGTTACTGCCGGCGAAACGAAAAAATTGATACATTCTAGCTACAATGATCCTTCAATGTCACAAAACTCAGAACTAATTATCTCAATTTTTTTATGTAATCAAACAATCATCAATATCTTTAACATCATACTTCAAATGAGCAAAAACAATAATAAAATCATACAAATTCACAAGCGAAAATTAGTAAGACATTATTCGAAATCAAATTGTAAATACCTGCTCAAAAGTCAAAACAAATAGTTCTTCGTACAAACTGAATACGAGTAGAATAATTGCTCTGAATTAATGTTGCTTCTTGCGACCTACAGCTTCGAATCTTCAGTAATCGTGTTCGATTTTCTAGGGTTTGGTGGTTGAATTTCGCAGAAAACTGGAAATAAAAGGAAATCGAAATGAAGATGAAGAGGAAAATGATGGAGATGAAAGAAGGTGAGAGATGAAAGAAGTTGATGTCTGGCCCCACATGAACTACCTACATTTACCGTTTAAATTTTACTGAGTATTTTGTATGAAATATAATTGCGTTAACTTCCCCTTCAGTGTTTTCCACCATTCACTACCGGTCCGAGCGGTCCGAGGAGTGTTGCAAATTTGCGAAAGGTTTCTTGTATCCGGGTTAAAAAAATATTTCTATCACACGTTACAAACATGAATCAGATTTTCCAGTGTCGTTATAGGTGGCACAGGCCGGCTACGAGACTACGTCCACACTGATGACTCTAGCGGACAAGTTCCTAAAAAGACGCTTATGCTCATGCTCATGCTCATGCTCATGCTCTTGTTCAATTAAAGATATCTATTTCTTTCTTTTATGTCATTTTCTCAATAATAACCTATTGTCTGTTTAGTTGAATTTTATTTGGGCCCCATAGAGCACGCCACGATTATAATGATCACGAATTTTCATCTAAGATGGGGTACCATGGTATATCTGTCAGAAAATAAAAAACATGTCAAATATACAGATGTAAGATGAATTATACAAAAGCAAATTGCACTGAAAAAACGAAAGATTTATCTTATACTTTCCTTTATAGATGATACTCTTATTTAACTTGTTTGAATATTAAGAAAATATCTCCGTCTCAAAGAAGATTAGCGGTACGGCATGATAGGCTCTGAAGAAGTTTATTATCTTATCACATGAATGAACACATTGGACGGTTGGATTCCAAAGACAAGATTAATCCAAGTACCTCGTACTATATAGTATATACTGTAGATAGCTAGCAATCTAGCATTATAATCTAATCATCAAGTGACTTTGTACGGTGGCAAGTTGGCAACTGGCAACTAATACGCACAGTGGTGGAGCTAGGGGGGGCTAGCAGGGGCGGTCGCCCCCCCTGACGGTTGAAAATTTTGAAGTTTTTAGCGAATTTTTTCGGAATTTTTTAAAAGTACCTTATGAAAATAGTTGTTCGCCACCCCTAAAAATTTTTGCCCCCCCTAAATTCAAATCCTGGCTCCGCCACTAATATACGCACGTTGCAAATTTGTTATTTGTAATTTACTCATAAGTCATATCTCTATTACATCAAACATAAATCACATTAATACATAACTAACAGTTACTGACTTTATGTGTACTTTTTCGAAAGTTTGTAGAGTTTATATATTACGTTTTAGTTTTAATTTATGATGTTAAAACTCAAATTAAACTAAACTTATACGAGTATGTAATATTTTTAAGTTATGTTGTAATTTCTTTGAACTCAATATTTAAGTAAAGGAATTCACCAACTTTATAGTAAAGATCAGAAACTACCCCATCGTACTTCAGATATATATAGTCCACTTACTGAGGCAAGCATGATTTATATATCCTGCTAGTGATGTTAGGTTCAGGAAACATACTTTAAGAGATCATTTTTAGCTTATTTCTTCTTGGAAAAAAAATCGGCACCTTGACGCTCCGTCTATTGACCAGCCCTACTAAGGTACGCGTTGAGTTAAGAACAAAACAAATTCTTGTATAAAAATATTACTCCATCTCTCTGATATACTATTTGACTGTATTGATGGAAAATTGCAGAAAGATCAGACACGGTGAAGTTTCAAGATTTTTATGTTTTCATTACAGTAAGAGTGTAGGACGTTATCATAACTCGTTAGTTATGTCTTGAATGCAGAAATATCAGCATAACTCCGGCACTTCAATGACGGAAAATTCTACAGTAGCGGTGAAAACATTTTCAAGATTCACATTAACAGTGATTGTATGCATCATGGCTAGACCTGGCAAATGGGTCAAACGGGTCGGGTTTGGGTCGGGTCAGTTTGGGTCGGGTCATTTCGGGTTTGCTCAATCTTTCGGGTCGGGTCGGGTCGGGTCGGGTTCTTTGGGTCAGTTTCGGGTTTGGGTCATTTTGGGTCAAGTCATTTCAAAATCATATCCGATTTATTTAGGCCATTTTTGGGTCAAAATGATCAAGTTAGTTTTCGAGTTAAGCCGAGCTTGAGCTGCATATGGGCCGTCTCGTCTCATTATCACCCCTAATCACAAGAAATTGGGTCATTTAGGATCATTTCCAATTGGGTTGTCTGTGGCTCGGTGGTTTCGTGTCGGGTTATTTCGGGTCGGGTCTCTTTCGGGTCAGTCAAGGTTCGGGTCGGGTCTGGGTCGGGTCGGGTCAATTCGGGTTTCGGGTCATTCTCGGGTCATGCAATTCCGGGTCACTTTCGGGTCTCGGGTCAACCTTATCGGGTCGGGTTATTCGAGTCGGGTCAGTTTTGCCAGGTCTAATCATGGCAGCATCTGCTAGTATAATTGTCATTACCATCAACCACGACTAGACCTGGCAAATGGGTCAAACGGGTCGGGTTTGGGTCGGGTCGGGTTTGGGTCGGGTCATCTCGGGTTTGCTCAATCTTTCGGGTCGGGTCAGGTCGGGTCGCTTTCGGGTTTGGGTCACTTCGGGTTTGGGCCATTTCGGGTATGGGTCATTTTGGGTCGGGACATTTTAGATTCATATCCGATTTATTTAGGCCATTTTCAGGTCAAAATAATCAAGTTAGTTTTCGAGTCAAGCCCGCGTCGAGCCAACTCGCACGAGTCGACTTGGACCAAGCTGAGCTTGAGCTGCACGTGGGCCGTCTCGTCTCATTATCACCCCTAATCACAATAAATTGGGTCATTTAGGATCATTTGAAATTGGGTCGTTTGTAGGTCGGTGGTTTCGGGTCGGGTTATTTTGGGTCGGGTCTCTTTCGGGTCAGTCAAGGTTCGGGTCGGGTCTGGGTCTGGTCGGGTCAATTTGGGTTTCGGGTCATTCTCGGGTCAGGTAATTCCGGGCCGCTTTCGGGTCTTGGGTCAGCCTTATCGGGTCGGGTTATTCGGGTCGAGTCAGTTTTGCCAGGTCTAACCACGACTACACTGTCTTTCGTTTATTTCACAGCCCTGCAGAAGGTAACTCACTTCTTCATTTTCATTACGTCGATAAAACTCTCAATCTGACCCGTAGACAGGGTCAAGAGACTATGCAGCCGGAATACTCGAATGAGGGTGGATAGACTGCAGTCTCATAGAGTCACAGTATACTCAAGGTGGTTGTCCAAGTGACTGTCTCATTCTAGTCTTTTACCAATTACTTTTTAATCATCCGCTCTTGTACGTGTTAAGAAAACCAAAAACTAGAGATTTTCTAGTAAAACATGGAATTAAACATGAACTAAAAACTTTTAATCAGCTAAACACCAATCCGATTTTTTTCTTACATATAAAATGCAATTTCGGAAGTGGAAGAAATCAAAGAAATCGATGGGCAAGTGACTCATATCATCCTGCTTCTTTATCAGGATCAAACAATTCTAGACCAGTGAAGATGTTACCTGAAAAGCTCATAGATACTGCTAAATTTGACCGAAAATCATGCATTAGCAGGTATGAATCGCTTAACTACCGGAAACCTTCACCCCAGAATCCTTCCCCATACCTTATTTCAAAGGTAAGGGAGTATGAATATCTTCACACACAATGTGGACCAAACTCCGAATCATACAAGGCAGCCATAAAAGAGTTCGGCAACTAAAGAAATCACACAAACTTCAGCAGTTCATGCAAATATGTGATATGGACACCTGCAAATGGCTTGGGAAATAGGATGCTTAGTTTGGCTTCAACTTTTCTATATGGACTTCTCACGGACCGAGTCTTCCTAGTCGATTTCAGTGCAGTTACTCACCTATTTTGCGAGCCATTTCCAAACACAACATGGCTAATTTCAGAGGATTTCTGGCAAATAATCCAGTCACAACGATGAAAAAAGAAAGGAAAATATTCTGACCTTCAGAAACTCGATGAATAGCAGCAACTCAGCAATGGATGAGAACTTGCGACAGTTGATCGTACATCTGTGTATAGAACACAGCTGGGCGCAGCCTAATATCGACATTTTTCATTGCGACAGCAGCCAAGACCTTCTCCATGGAGTTCCTGCATTGACTATAAAATCAGATCAGTATTTTGTGCCGTCGCTATTCATGATGTCATCCTTTGAAAAAGAATTAAGCAAACTGTTTCCAGAGAAAGATGCAATCTTTAATTTATTGGGCAATTATCTTTTCCAACCTTCAAATGAGGCATGGGAAACGATTACCGCTTCCTATCAAGCTAATTTAGAACAGGCAGATTAGAAAGTTGGACTTCAAATAAGGGTATTTCATCCTCAACAAACTCCAAGTAAAACTGTCCTCAGCAAAATTTTATCATGTACATGGGAACATAATCTACTACCAAAAATAAAAACAAATAACACTACTACTGAGCAGAGGCCCTTGAACAACAAGGCCATACTGGTGGCTTCTTTATACTCAATATATGGCGGAAGTTTGAAAGATATTTACGGAAAAGTTATACAGGTATATCAACCAAGCCACGAGGAGCAGCAAAAGTACAACAATCAAGAACATGACTTAAAAGCATGGGTTGAGATATATCTACTGAGTATGTGTGATGTGTTGGTGACTAGCTGGGGATCTACTTTTGGTTATGTGGCTCATAGTTTAGGAGCGATAAAACCATGGATTCTAGACAATTTCGATGAAGCTCGGAACATCTCAAATCCATCTTGTAAACAAGCATTTTCAATGGAACCTTGTTTTCAATTTCCACCAAGGTTAGAGTGCGGGACAAATACAAGTATCAACATCACTGCTCGCTTTCCTTACATGAGGCCTTGTGAAGATGACAGGGGTGTGTAACTGGTTTCTAGCATAAAGTAAATTTATTTGTTAGATTTTTTTCCCGTTTCCATTGGTTGTACTTACAAAATAAAACAAAATAATTCATTAAACTGATCCCGCTCTTTTTGTATTGTGAGGTAGCTTGACGCAATCTATGTTATGATTTATCCGAAAATAGTGTCTCTGTGTACTTGTGTAGTGGACATATGGGTATAACTTGCATACATGAGTACATCCAACCCTTTTTTCTTTCCGGCTTTCAGACCAACCAAATCTCAATTATTGCATGTCTCTGTCGCAGTTCGATATTTCTCTTTCAGCCCAACACTAAAAGAGATTCTACAAACGGCCATCATAAAACCACGGATCTTAGGTTTTGGTTAAAAATACGAGATTGATTAACTAATCTTGGCTATCACACTCCAAGATCTGTTTAGCAGCTTAGCGAATGCTAAGAGAAGAAACATAACAAGTATAGAAAAGAAACAAAACAATATGTCCTTCATTCTAATATCACTAGAAGTGAGATATGGTGATATTAGAAATCAAAATGGTTTTCAAAAGCCTTATTTGGCGTGTCTAGAGGACAGTCGGACACGAGCCATGTACGTTTCCTTTTAAAATAAAAATCAAGGGCACGTTTTAGGTGTGTCCCACGCATGTCGTGTCGGATACGGGTATCCGACATGTGAACGCTCAAAAATAGGTGTATTCGTGCAACCTAGGTAATAATAATAAGAAAAATATATGCATTTGTAGGGCTTTAAACTTAGCGCGATTGGAACGCCAACTGATGCGGTGTAACAACTAGTACTACTAAACCGATAAACCGATCTTACCCAATCACTATCCAAAAATGTCCATAAAATGTATGTTTTTTTGGGAGGTTTCTATGATGTACTCTGTGTTTTTTAGATTCTACGATATACCATCGATTTTTCAGAATTACACAGGATATCACTAAACTCATTATATTGTTCCACAAATACCCTAAATGCTTTTACAATTCTAAATATTATAACTTGGCGATTTAGTGTATTATTCGTCAAAGAGTACATGTAATTATCAATAAAATCCTTATTTACTCGTCAATATACATTTTTTGTGACAATATGTAACCATTAAAAAAACTCAAATTTGAATAATTGGGCTATCTTAGAAACTAATATAGAAGTTCAAGGGTATATCAGATATTTCTTAAAATCGAGGGTATATGTTAAAAGTTGAGAAAATATAGGGGTACACAATAGAAAATACTTTTTTTTGGTACATTATTTATCAATACTAGATTTTATGCTCGTGCGATGCACGTACATTAATATCATTTTCATAAAATTTCTATAACAATTAACTTATAAAAATAAACTTTTGAAGTTTTAAAACTATAATAAGTTATAATTTTTAAGAAAATAATCTTGATATATTGATTCAACTTCTATTTTAACCATATTTTTTCAACATTGTCATGGCTTAAGTTATGTTTGATCTATACTATGACCTGAAAAATATTTACATGACCCTCTCGTTCAAATCATTTAATAGGTTTACATATCTTAAATGATCCAAAGTACCTAAAAATTAAGCTATCTAAGACAATACTTAAGAGACTAAAAAAATGTTGATTGATACATAAGTTCCTAATATGATTAGTATTTGTAATCATATGATCACCCCACCTTATGATAATTGTACGATATGGGACATTTCTACTATTTATAGATTGTATATTCACCCCACCTACATTATTTTTCAATGTGGGATAAATAACATATTAAGAATTACACCAAGTATATGCAAATAAATGAGGCTCTCTAAAACAATATTTGAGAGACTTAAACGATATTGAGTTGATATTTAAGTTTCAAGGACGATTCATATTTATAATCACATGATCACCATAGTTTATGATTTTTTTCGATGTGTACAATTCTTCTATTTATACGTAGTATATTCACTACACCTAGATTATATTCAATGTGGGACAAATGACATATTAAGTAGTACACCATTATTATTTATGATACTTTTTAAAATTATTATTTATGATACTTTTCTAAATTAATTTTGATGATTTAAACTTCATCAAGGTGGAGATAATAATACAAACTTTTAAGAGCTCTGAAAGACAATACTTAAGAGATTCAAATATTTTGGGTTGCTATTTAAGTTTGAAAGATGACTCATTTTTATGCAAAAGTTTTTATATAAAAATTATAACACCATTTGAATATAATATAGGAAATGTATATATTGAAATACTTAAAAAGATTTTCACTTTATTTTTTTTAATGATAATTAATTTTTGATGATGTGAGTTTCATTAATGTGGAGATAATAATACAAACTTTAAGAGCTCTCTAAGACAATATTTAAGAGACTTAGAAGATTTCGGGTTGATAGCTAAGTCCAGGATGACTCTTGTTCTAATTACAAGATTACCCTACCTTATTATAATTTTCCAATGTAGGATAATTATACTATTTATACATACTATATATATACCACACTTACATTATGTTTCAATGTGGGACAAATAACATATGAAATAGTACACCATCAAAATGATTATTTCTATAATACTTTCCTAAATTATTATTTATGATACTTTTCTAAATTAATTTTGATGATATACTATTGTGGAGATAATAATACAAACTTTAAGTTAATACTTAAGAGACTGAAATTACTCTTATTTATAATCATATTTATGATCACTCCACCTCATATATATTTTCTGATATGAATTAATTTACTATTTACACTTAGTATATATTCACCACACATACATTGTTTTCCAATGTAGGACGAATAACTAAGTAGTTTACAGTCAAAATTATTGTTTATGATATTTTTCTAAATTAATTTTTAATGATGTAAATTTTACTATTGTGAATTTTATAATACAAACTTAAAAAAAACTATCTAACACAATACTTAAGAGATTTACAAAAATGTGCGTTTATACCTGAGGTCTTCTATTTATAATCATAGTATCACCATATCTTACATTAATTATTCGATGTAGGACAATTTACTATTTATACGTAATATATTTACCACACATAAACTATTCTTCATTGTGGGACTAATAACAAATTACGTATTACACCATCTTTTTCTATATAATATTTATTTCTTAACTGTTACTAAACTATTATACTAATATTACAATAATAAAAATATATTTTAAAAGTCATTTATTTAATTTTTATGGTCATTTATTAAATTTTTCACATACTTTATAATCCAGTTTTATCATATTATAAACAATATGGTAGTAAAAATATAAAATTTACTCTAATGAAAGCATTTTTCACTAAAAATCCAAATGTTTTGAAATGTTGAAAGCATTTTTAAAATAATGCTCAAAAAATAAGTATTTGTCGTTTTGGGTCGGGTTTAAAACTATTTATCAAAATGGTGTCCACGTAGGATCGGATTTCGCGAACAAAAAACACGGAGGAAACACGCCTTTGGCAATGGCGTGTTTCTACTTTCTAGTGAGTAGGAAAATGCAAACTTACAAAAATGGACAACAAGTAAACACGCCATTGGGAATGGCGAACGGTACAATTTTTTTAATAATTTTTTTTTTTCCAAAAATAAATAAATTTAAAGACACGTCATTCCCAATTGCGTGTTTGTTCCGTAATTTCAGGTTTTGAAAACCAGAGCCTACGTGGACACCATTTTGATAAATAGTTTTGAACCCGACCTAAAACGACAGATACTTATTTTTTCAGCATTATTTTAAAAATGCTTTCTGAAATGTTTTGAATTATATTTTTTTTGTTAGATTGATAATCAATATTTTTAGAGCTCTATAAGACAATATTTAAGAGATTCAAGAGATTTTGGCTAGATACATAAGTTTCAAGAATGACTCATATTTATAATCATAGGATCACCCTAACTTATGCTAATATTTTGATGTGGACATTTCTAATACATAGTATATTCATCACGCTTACATTATTTTTCAATTTGGGAAAAATAACATAGTAAGTAGTAGTACACCATCAGAATTATTATTATGATACTTTCTTGAATTAATTTGTGATGATTCAAAAGTCACTATTATGAAGAAAATAATACAAACTTGTAAGAGCGATGACTCTTATTTATAATCATAGGATCACCCTACCTTATGTAATTTTTTTGTTGTGGGACAATTCATTTTTTTATACGTAGTATATTCAATGCGCTACATATTATTTATGATAAGTTTGGGTGTATACATAAGTTCCAAGGAGGACTGGTGTTTATAACCGTAGGATCATCTTTCCTTATGACAATTTTTCGATGTGAGACAATTCTACTATACGTAGCATATTCAGCACGCCTACATTATTTTTCAATGCTGGACAAATAAAATACTAAGTAAGACACCAATTTTTTTATGAAAAATCTAATTTTTTTTTACTGTTACTAAACTATTATACTAATATTTGAAAAACAAAAAATATTTTAAGAAATTATATCTTTAACTTTCACATACTTATGTTCTAGGAGTAGGTCTCCCTTGTGACGGGTCGGACCTTGCGACGGGTTTTTCCTCTAACAAAATGGGTAGAGGGAACATGTGGGGCACCCCCCATGTGCTTCCCCTTTTCCCTTAAATGGGTCATTTGTGAGGGGAAGTGGTACCCGTCGCAAGCTTGTGACGGATACTGTCCGTCACAAACAAGAATTTGTGATGTTCTAGTTGTATCATATTATCAACAATATGGTTGTAAACAAATATAAAATTTATACTCAAACGAAAGCATTTTTCGCTATGAATCCAAATATGTAAGTTTCGAAATGATTTGCATTATATTTTTTGTTATATTTATTAACCATATTAATCTCATACCTTCAGCATCTACAAAAATAGAAATCAAACCAACTCACTCAATCAAATGTTCAATCAATTGATAGCCTCACATTGTAAATATGGGAAAGAAATATTCTTGTCTAGAGGCTCTCCTTACTAACCTTATTTGACACGATTCGCAATAAGAAAAATTAGAAATAATTAAATGATGCATTTTTATTAATAAGATTCATAACATCTACATTAGGGTGTCCCAATTTGTGATGCCATGAGAGCGAGTTTGAGCCTTTTTGGGTTGAGTAAGCAAGCGGTTGTGACTGGCTCAACTCGTAGATGCCATTCTTAGCCCGTCCTTGGAGGAATACTGCATCCGTCGAAATTTCCTTAACAATGAAAAAAGACGATGAGACAACGACATAAGCATTGTTATCACTATAATTGTGAAAGTGACAAAATATTACGAGAGATTTCAAGCATATGTAGTACATTTTTTAATTCAAGAGAAGAACAGGGTAATTGAAGAGAGCCTATGTTGGCAATTACGAGCGCAGATCTATCTCCAATGATGAGATCATCAGACCCTAGATAGAGCAAATGGAGGGCTAAGGTATCGAGGTCGTGTGTCACGTGGTGAGAGGCCCCGCTGTCAAGAAGGTAAGAGGGGTTGGTGTTGCTGGTGACGCCGTATGTTGCGATGTGGCTTGTGGTTGCTGTTGGCGAGTGGGTGGGGCAGGGAAGACAATATTTGGGAATAATTTGCGGAAGAGAGGATAGTCTGCAATGACATGTCCAACTTGTCTGCACCATTGGCAGCGGCCCTTGAAGGGTCTCGGGTTTGAATTGGTTGAGGAGGAGGATTGAACCGTGGTGGTGTATTGATTGGTGATGTTGGAGTGGCGGTTATTGTTGTTGTACCGATGATTATTGTTGTACCGGTGATTATTGTTTGCAATTACATATCGGTTGTAGGTTGTTATTGTAGCAAGAGTTTATGTTGAAGAAGCTTTTTCATGGAGAGCTTTTAGGACCTTTGATACTATGTCTTCCAGGTCTAAAACCTCAAGTTGGTCTATGCATGCCTTTATGACATTCATATAATCGGTAATGGTTTGATCTGTGGTTTTGACAGTTGAATCAAGGTGATCCTTGAGTTGCATTATATGCGCTCGGGATGGGTTTGCATAAGTTCTTGCTAATATGTCCCACGCTTCTTTGGACGTGGTTGCACGGACAATTAGCGATTGAACGGGTGCCGAGGGGTACTCATGAGAGCATTGGGATTAAGTCATCTTGTTTTAGCCATGTATAGTAGGCTGGGTTTGGGCTTCGTTTTTGTTCTCTCCTGTGATGGTTTTATTTGGTTGTGGGTTTGTTCCGTCAAGGAACCCGAATAAACTGTATCCAAAAAGGTTGTGAGTAAGTTGGAATTGCCAGGATATATAATTGAGGGGTTTAACTTGACACAATTATTGAGGTTGAGGAACGTTAGTTTGATTTCTATTTTTGTAGATGATGAAGATATGAGATTAATATGGTTAATAATATTGATAATTAAACAATGTTCTTACGTAAATAATAGTTGTGATATTAAAAATATTACCTAAGATCTTTCCGTAATCTTGCAAGATCTTATAATATACTTTCCAAAAACTGAAAAAGATGTTGGGGATGCTATAAAATTGGAAAAAATTTCTATATTGATTTGAAATTAAATCGTGGTAACTAATTAAGTTGCAGTCACTTCATTCCCTCAAATCCTAAATTTCACAATTACTCTCCATAATGCCCAAATCAGAGTTAATGAATTAAAGCAATATCAATACGTGTATGCGTCATTTTCGACCATGAAACAATGAATTATCCGAGCATCCTACTTTATTTAAAACCCAAACATTTCAAGCCTCCTCATTAAGCCACGTCATCAGTTCAATTTGTTTATTTAAATCTTTTCCCACGTATACTCTACCACTATTAAACAATATTTATGGTTGAAGTCAAGTTTATATTAGTCGTAAATCAATGTATTACTCCGTCTTCAGGAATTACGATGCATACAGAATATCTTTTATCTACATTTTTTTAATTGATGGAAATTAAATTATTATTATACTGCAATTTTTATGCATTTAAATACATCGATAATCATTTGTTGAGACGATTTTACGCTAATGTTTTTTTTAAAAATCAAACATATTGAACAAAGAAAAAAAACATTTTGTTAACATAATTATGTTAAACAGAATACATGAAAATTTTATCAGTAGTTTGTATAAAGTAATCGAAGTCACTTTTAACACAGTTCCGGTTATAATTCATTTATGTGCGTTTTAAGACTGCGATGAACATTATTAACATACAAATTTTCCAAATAAACATCCAACTTGATAATAATTAAGTTATATATATTAAATTACATTGATATGTCCAAAAATACGAAAATGTAATTAATTATTAAATGACTTGAAACAAAAAAAAAATTACAAAAGTATGTGCCTAAAAATATAATACATTTTTTATACTTAAAATAAATATCATAATTATTTAAACTACTAATATCGAAATAAAAAATGACTCAAAAGAACGAAAAAAAACAAGGAAAATAACTCATATAGAAAATATATTTGGCTAATTCCATAAACTACTAATTTGTCTTACACGAGAAATATTGTTTGTAAAATATATTTGCCTAACTTCCTAAATTTCATCCAATTATATCATTTATATTTTTTATTAATAATATCTTTACTATTTTTCATAAAATAAACATCCCCGTGCAATTTTGTTGCACGAGGTTAAAACTAATATATATATATTACACAATTCCGAAAACATTATGATCAATTAATAAAACTTTCAGCATATTGAAAGATTTAATATAATTTATATAAGATTGCATTACTAGTTTAGGCAAATCTAGAATACGATGAATTTAAATCATCATCTTATTTATGTAATCATGACCCAATTGCAAAAAAAAAACGACAGTCTTTCTAATTTTCAATGCTATATTGATTCGTAAATGTTCTTTACAAACATCTTTTTGTCTGTTGATGAATTTTTTTGAATTGATTCGTAAGTTTTAAATTTACAGTACTACCCATCAAGTTTGGCGCACAAGTTGGAAATAATTTTTTTTTATTTACTTATTTTTCTTTTTTTTTAATTACGGTGGCGCCAAATTTCGGTACCACTCCGTGGCGCTATCACTATCCTTAATATTTAGGTGGATATATGTGTACAATATGTTGATTTTGATGTTGAGTCTTAAATAAATGTGTGTTTAGTTATTTAGGGTATTGATAATGCCACAACAAGTTCTACTAATGCCACAAACTAACAATAATGTAGTGGGAAATTAATTATTTGACTACTTGCTTCGTGGCACATACATTTTTGTCGTGGCAATATGATCACCCTTAATTTAACGGGAATCATACTTTTGTATTCTTTATGAAGTAAGGAACTTTGTTTTTGCGAAATAAATTTTATATGATTAGGAGTGAATTAGGAGTATATAGGGAGTTGAATTACATCATTTTCTTTTTGTACGAGGAGCTTTGTTTTTGCAAAAGAGATTTTATATGATTAGGAGTGATTTATGGGTATATAGGGAGTTGGGTTACATCGTTTTTTTTTTATGATAGATATTTGTTTGATGAAAATTAATATGACTTGTGAAGTTGTGCCCTCTGTGAGGTATCATGGATAATTTGGCATTAAGAAGTACGAAGCCGAACACCAAGATGTATCGTTGTTATTGAATGAGCAAGACCGCGAGAAGAGGCGGCTGTTGAAAGAAGAATGGAAATCATGGCTTCACCAGTGGAACTAATATCACAAAGCTGAGAGGTTGGATATGGAGAGACTGAGAGGTGGTGAAGTCAGTGACGAGAAGGAAGAATATGAGGCAAAAGAAAAAGAGTATGAGGAGGTCATTGATGTCAAGGAAGAAGCTGTTTCTTTCGACTACGATTAATAATGACTTGATCTTGTATATTTAGATGTTTTTCCTTTTTCTTTGTTGTCTTTCAATCTCACAAAGCTGAGAGGTTGGATATGGAGAGACTGAGAGGTGGTGAAGCCAGTGACGAAAAGAAAGAATATGAGACAAAAGAAATAGAGTTTGAGGAGGTCATTGATGTCAAGGAAGAAGTTGTTTCTTTCGACTACGATTAATAATGACTTGACCTTGTATATTTAGATGTTCTTCCTTTTTCTTTATTGTCTTTGTTTCGGTTGTAAAAAATTTGTGGATTAGAGACACACCAGTGGCATTTGCTCTTTACAGTGACTCTTTCTTTTTACGGCAAGATGGTCAGTTGTAAGCTAAGTTTTGCGATAGTAATTGCTAATTAATAAATGCTCAACCTTCTAAGCCCAACGTTTGCGTATTTTGTGTTTGGTTGCTTCATCTTTTCGCCTATACATTTGTGTATATAAGACAAGTATATTTCTTCTGCTATACATTTTGCTTTTGTCACAAGTGGTATGATACATCTATCTCTGTCGCAGTTAGATATTTCTCTTTCAGCCTAACACTAAAAGAGATTCTACAAACGGCCATCATAAAACCACGGATCTTATGTTTTGGTTAAAAATACGAGACTGATTAACTAATCTTGGCTATCGCATTCCATCATAAATTAAGTATGATGATGTAAATTTCACTATTGTGGAGTTAATAATACAAAATCTTAAAGGTTCATTAAACCAATACTTAAAAGACTAAAATAACTTCTATTTATAATCATACTTAGTATATATATTTTCCACAAATACATTATTTTTCAATGTGGTACTAATAACACATTAAGTAGTTTATCATCAAAATTATTATTTATGATAATTTTCTAAATTAATTTTTAATAATGTAAATTTAACTATTGTGACTATTATACTTCCATTTTGTTAAGAGCTCTCAAAAACAACAATTAAGAGACTTAAAAAATTGTGGGTTTATACCTAAGTTCAAGGACTTAAAAAATTGTGGGTTTATACCTAAGTTCAAGGATGAATCATATTTATAATCATAAGATTACCGTATGTTATAGTAATTTTTCATTGTGGGACAATTTACTATTTATAAGTAATATATTCATCACACATACATTATTCTTCAATGTGGGACTATTAACAAACTAAGTAGTACACCATCTTTTTTCATATAATATATATTTCTTAACTGTTACTAAACTGTTATATTAATATTAGAATATTAAAAATATATTTTAAATGTCATTTATTAAATTTTTAAAGTCATTTATTAACATAACAATATAAAAAAATATTTTAAAAAGCCCGTGCGATTTATGATCACTTCGCCTTATGGTAATTTTTTAATGTGGGACAAATTTTAATATTTATACGTACTATATATTCACGAGTCACCGTACCTACAATGTTTTTTTCAATGTGGACAAATAACACATTAAATTGTCTACCATCAAAATTATTATTTATGATACTTTTCTAAATTAATTTTTAATGATGTAAATTTCACGGTGAAAATTATAATGCAAATTTTAAGAGTTTTGTAAGACAGTATGTAAGAGGCTCAAGAGATTTTGGGTTGAAACTTTAGCTCCAAATATGATTCCTATTTGTAATCATAAGATCATCCACCTTATGATAATTTTCTGATGTGAGAGAATTTTACTATTTAGAGGTAATATATTCACCACACCTACATTATTTTTCAATGTATGACAAATAATATACTAAAAATTACACCAAGTATGTGCAAATAATATGAGTTTTTATACTTTGCAGGTTTTTTTTCATCGCGAATCTAATTAATTATATTATCTTCATAATTTTTTTTTACAATACTTCAATTTTTTTAATAGTACCTTTTAAAATTAATTTTTGATAATGTAAATTTAACAATTGTGAAGATAATAATAGACAAACTTTTAAGAAATCTCTAAGACAATACTAGACTTAAAAGATTTTAGTTTGTTATATAAGATCCAAGAATGATTCCTATATTTAATCATAGAATCACCCACCTTATGTTAATTTTATGATGTGTGACAATTTTACTATTTATACATAGTATATTCATCCCATCTACAAACTTTTAAGAGATCTATAAGACAATATTTAAGAAATTCAAAATTTTGGGGTTGATACGTAAGGTTTAAGGATGACTCCTATTTATAATCATAGGATTACCCACTTTATTATTTTTTCGATGTGGACAATTCTACTATTTATATGAAGTATTTTTACCACATCAACATTATTTTCCAATGTGAGACAAATAATAGTTATGAATTTAATTTTTATTTATAGAGTTTCTAAAAATTGAAAAGTTGATAATATTATTAGGAAAATAATTAATTTAAAAACTATAATCAAAATTTAAGAGTTCAACCAAAACTTGGAAAGTATATATATGAATTTAATGTTGAAAAGTTGATAATATTATTAGGAAAATAATTAATTTAAAAGTTATAATCAAAATCAAAGACTTTAACCATAACTAAAAAGCCTCTTTAAACTAATATAGAAATTCAACAGTATATCAGATATTTCCTAAAATCGAGATTAAAATATTAGAATTTGAGGAAAACAAAGGGCTACACAATAGGAAATAATTTTTTTGTATATAAATCAATATTTGAAATCAAATCGTGTAACTCTTTCAATTCCCTCCAAACCCTAAGTTTCGCAATTACTCTCTATAACGCCCAAATCTCTCACATACACACAGTTATTCTAACAATGGCGATCGACATTGAAGAAAGGGCAGCTGCCCTCGGCATTGATCTATCCCAGGTTAACTGGGATTCAATCAAATTACCACAAGGAGACGATTTCGGCATACAAAGGTTTAATCTTTGAATTGTTTTAATTCAATTTGTTTTTATTTTACTCTAATCACCCAATTTTAATTCAATTATTACGTCTTTTTATTATTGCAGCGATGATGAGGATCTTAGGGAAGAAGAGGCTGAATTTGAGAACGAATTTGGGAATATTGTTGTTGTTGATAATTTACCCCAAGTTTTACCAGAAAAGTTTGATAAGCTTGAAACTGTTATTCGTAAAATTTACAGTCAAATGGGTGTTATTAAAGAGAATGGATTCTGGATGCCTGTTGATCAGAAAACTGGCAAATCTCTTGGTTATTGTTTTATTGAATTTAATACTCCTCAGGTAAAAAATCCTCTAACTTAAGGTTAAATTGATGTTTTGGTAATATTTTGGGTTGATATGTGTTTAATATGATGATTTTGTTGATGGGTATTGAATATATGTGTTTTCATTAAGTCTCTTTTGCGACGGATATTGATGGATATGTTTCTCATAAGTTTCCAATGTGTCAAGTATCTCTCACTTGTCTTGATAAGACAAGCCCATGAATCACAGATCGCTTGTCTTTTCCTAACTATGTGGTTAATATTTAACCCGTCACAAGCTTGTGACGGAGATGCCCGTCACAAATGAGAATTTGTGATGTATTTGAAGTTGATGGCGATTATAAAGTTGTGTTCTTTAGATTATGAATGATTTATAATGATGATGGTTAGGGGGGCTAACAAGTAATGACCTAAGTTACCCTCGAAAAAATTTCAAAAAATTTAACTAAAAACTTCAAAAAAATCCGCCACTGGATATATGTGTACACTATGTTAATTTTGATGCCGAGTCTTTAAGAAACGTGTGTTTAATTTAATGTGAATCGTAAATTTGTGTCCTTTTGATTATTAATTAATGAATTAAGATGATGGAGGATCTTTGTTTTTGCAAAATAGATTTTATATGATTATGAGTGAATTAGAGGTTTAGAAGGAGTTGGGGTACACAGTTTTTTTTTGTATGACATTTGTTTGATGAAAATTAATGTGAATATTAATGTGAATATTTACGGTGGATTCTGTGTTTGGTTTCTGGTTTCTGGTTTTAGGAAGCTGAACTTGGATTAGAAAAGACGCATGGATATAGGTTAGACAAGGCCCATTTATTTGCGGTGAATTTATTCGAAGGCTTCGAAAAGTATATGAAAGTCCCTGACGAGTGGAGGCATCCAGAAATGCAGCCATACAAACCAATGGTAATTTTAAAGCCTGAGTTTGATTCTTTTGTTGTTTGAAGATGTCATTGCTTTTCTTTATGCCTTGTACATTTCTGTTTTTTCTGTTTTGATCAAGTAGCTACAATCATTACTTATTTTGTTTGTTTCAGGAAAATTTGCAACACTGGCTTACCGATGCCAAGGCTCGGGATCAGTTTGTTATCCGTGCGGGGCAAGACACAGAGGTTCTATGGAACGATGCTAGGCAGTTGAAGCCCGATCTTGCTCACAAACGTATTGTATGCATTATCTCCATACTCCTTGCTTTCATTTTTTTTAAAGTTTAGTGCCCACAAACTTGTGACGCACGGGCTCAGCTTAGATCGTTAAAAGGACTTAGTTTTTCTCCCATGTTTGTTTAGTTTTCATCAGATGTGTAATCTGTAATCTTGAAATTTCAGTTTTGGACCGACAGCTACGTGCAGTGGTCCCCTTTGGGCACTTACTTGGCTACCATCCACCGGCAAGGTGCTGCTGTTTGGGGTGGGGCCTCAGCCTTTGAACGTTTAACGCGTTATGTTCATCCGCAGGTTAGTTCTCCAGCTAGCATATGTTATATATTTTGCATGGATGATTAACTATTGTTTTTTTAATTTGAAATAAATTTCCTTGTTACTGCTAAATGGTGGCATTTGCAGGTTAAGCTAATTGACTTTTCTCCTGGAGAGAAGTTTATTGTTACTTACAGCAGCCATGAACCAAGCAATCCTCGTGATACCCATGTAAGCTTATTTTTTCACTCAGCCTTGCCAAATAGAGCATGATTTGTCAATGATTTTTTTTCATTTTCAATGGTCAATACTTGGAAAGTCTGTAGTCCTTTTCTGATCTATGTTTTGTGCTGTTACTAGAGGGTTGTGCTCAATATCTTCGATACAAGGACAGGAAAGGTAAAGCGAGAGTTTAAAGGAAGCGCTGATGAGCTTTCAGTTGGAGGGACAGGTGGTTTGACTGGGATCAGCTGGCCTATTTTCAAGTAATGTTTATTGACTTCGTCTGCCCGTGTGTTATTTCTGTGACATTTGTTGTGTGGCTATTTTGGTGGTTCCATTTATATGAGCAATTTTTTTTTTTTTTTTTTTTTTTTTTTTTTTTTTGCGTTGTTCGCCATTCAATTTATTTGTCCGTTGAATTTAGTCGAGCTCTTCTTTTATTTTCTTTCTTTCTTTCTATTTATGTTGTTTAACTTTCATTTGTTATTCTTTGTTTTTTCTTCACTGTTTTTGCCGCTTATTAACTGTTTCTCTTATTGATGGATTTGTTGTTGTTTACAGATGGGCTGGTGGAAGGGATGACAAATATTTTGCCAGAATTGGGAAAAATGTCGTCTCTGTTTATGAAACAGAAACTTTCACTCTCATTGACAAGAAATCCATAAAGGTAGAAAATGTTGTGGACTTCAGTTGGTCTCCCACTGATTCGATATTGGCTCTTTTTGTTCCAGAGCTTGGCAACCAACCGGCAAAGGTATGAACCTTATTCTTATTTACTTTCTTTTAAGCTAGCGGTCCGTGTTGTGGGATTCTGCTAACATAATAACTACTGTAAATACAAAATCATTCATCCAATTGCTCATATAAAATTTTTGTTCTCTATAGGTGAGTCTTTATCAGATCCCTAGCAAAGTGGAGATACGCCAGAAAAATCTTTTCAGTGTCAGTGATTGCAAGATGTATTGGCAAAGCCATGGAGAGTACCTTGCTGTTAAAGTTGATAGATACACCAAAACAAAGAAAAGCACATACACTGGATTCGAGCTTTTCCGGATCAAGGAACGTGACATTCCTATTGAAGTTTTGGAACTTGAAAATAAAAATGACAAAATCATTGCTTTTGCTTGGGAGCCCAAGGGCCACCGATTTGCAGTTATCCATGGTGATAACCCGAGGCCTGACATAAGTTTCTACTCAATGAAGACGAGTCACCATACAAGCAGAGTCTCTAAGCTCACGACTCTCAAAACCAAGCAAGCAAATGCTCTTTATTGGTCACCCAGTGGTCGTTATATAATACTAGCTGGACTGAAGGGTTTCAATGGACAGTTGGAATTTTTCAATGTTGATGAGCTTGAGACTATGGGTACGGCCGAGCATTTCATGTGTACCGACATTGAATGGGATCCAACTGGGAGGTAATGATATGTTTTCAGTGCTCTAACAAGTATATAGGTTTTTTAGTTATCAGACAGAGTTCTGGAGTTCTGTAATATTGCCGTTTCTGATTTTCTACCTGGTTTGTCCTTATTAGATATGTTGCGACTGTTGTCACTTCGGTCCACGAGATGGAGAATGGCTTCAACATTTGGTCCTTCAGCGGGAAGCTTCTGTACAGGATAATGAAGGATCATTTCTTCCAGGTAATATATATTTCACACTTCTTTTTATGCTTCTATGAATTGAGTGGTCTTATTCCAAGCACTAGGCAGTTATGACTTTAACACAGTTATATAAGATCATTGGTGAATGGTGAACCCTATGTTTCAACCCTGAACAATGACCTTATGTTGTCATTATTAATGTAGTACTTGCTGCATTATCTGCTTGTTCATTTACTTGGCCGAAATCAGGTCGCCCTCCTTTATTCTGTGCTGTCTCAGGCCGTGGTTTTATGTTTATTTTGATTCAAAATTGGTCATCAAGCCTGGTGACTTTTGGGTTTCTTTCGAGTTAAGAATCCTGGTTTTTACAACCAGTGTTACTACTGTAGTATCTGAATGTTTGTCCATCCTGGTTTTGATTGTGTTATATCAGTTTCAATGGCGTCCAAGGCCGCCATCCTTGTTAAGCCCCGAAAAGGAAGAGGAAATAGCAAAAACCCTAAAGACGTACAGTAAGAAATATGAAGCTGAAGACCAAGATGTGTCGTTCTTGTTGAGTGAGCAAGACCGCGAGAAGAGGCGGCTCTTGAAAGAAGAATGGGAATCCTGGCTTCACCAGTGGAACCAATCTCATGAAGCTGAGAGGTTGGAAAGGGAGAGACTGAGAGGCGGTGAAGCCAGTGACGAGGAGGAAGAATATGAGGCAAAGGAAATAGAGTATGAGGAGGTCATCGATGTCAAGGAAGAAGTTGTTTCTTTCGACTTCGATCAATAATAACTTGACCGACCTTGTATATTTAGTTGTTCTACCTTTTTCTTTGTTGTCTTTTTCTTCTGCCTATACATTTTGCTTTTGTCAGAATTGGTATGATACTTGACCGATATTGTCGTCTTAAATGAGAATTGTATTTCATAATAGGTCCTCTTAAAACTTAATGAAACCGACACCATTTTGATGACGAGTTTATTTTCGAGCTGATAATGAGGCCAGTCGTGTCCATGATCCAGTTCAACTCCATCATCAGTCCCATCTCAAGACCGCTGTGTATGAACCGGTCCAGCTTCTTCGGCATTTAGGTTTCTCTCCTCACGTTCTACAGATAACTTAGAATGCAGGATCTCCTGGCCTGCAAACTCCAACAAATTTGCTAATTAATTATTACTCCATAATTAACAAAACTTTGACTGGGTTTTACATTTGATTAGACAATTCAGCAGATAATGACATATGAACTAACTCATTCAAAAAAAATGTCACTGTTATTAAACTTTCTTATTCTATTACTGTCCACCTGTTAGCTGACATCTTTGAATACAGAATTAGTCCAGTAATGTACGGAATACATTGGAAAATACAACTAGAATTGTAATCAATTAAGTGTTTATGTATACGGAATTAGTCAACTATAATATGACGTTCTAAACCGGCTAATTCCGATGCACAGACGAATTAAGCATGATTAATATGAAGTAAATCCTGCACATAATACCAGTTTCAGGTAACATGCTGTAACAGGTCATAGGAAGAGATCCTTCTGGCTTGTTTCTTCCTAAAAAAGTCTCACCCGGTGATCCGACACGATTATCCAGCTCTACAAGGTATGCATTGAGGTTAAGAGCAAAATTAGAAATTTCGGTTCTGTTAACTTAAAATATCTTTGTTTTGCATCTTTTCATGATCGTTTCTATGGTTGTAGCTTGATGTATTTGTTTATATTAAATGTTTTTTTTAACGAAGCGCGCACTTAGTCGTATTACAATAGACGGGAGGGGGGATTCGAACCTGGGACCTATTGTTCGATATTTAACCACTAGACTAAGACATCTTCGATATTTGACTATATTAATGTGAGTTGCAGTAAAATCAAACATTGTAAAGGTTTAAGGTTTGATATGTAGATCATCATCATGTCCTTTGAATAAATTATTGATTTTTTTTTGTTGGATTTTGCTGGCTTTTTTTCCTGGTAAAACTATAGCCTTGTTCATTACAACTTATACTATAGCCTTGTTCATTACAGCAGAATAACTGGATATTTTATCATGGAAAGTTCTAAAGTAGCTAAGAGAAGATTACCGAGATTTACAATGTTTGTCGCGGTTGTATGCCTTATGGCAGTACCTGCTCCAGTAATACTTATCATCCTATACCAGGATTACACAAGCGTCCCTGTCCCTCTCTTCAACAACCCTGCAGAAGGTATATATTTTTCATTTCGGACAAAGCGAAAGATTAACTATGGTTTCCCTTGATGTAATAAACAAGACGGCTGATTAAACCGTCATTATGTCAAATATGGTGAAATAATCGTCAATCAATATAATTTCCGACATTTTGTCCATCGCTGTATATATCTGACCTGCTGAACTCGGCTCACTAATCCTATGTTCATATTTCCTCGTCCTCTTTATCAGATTCCAGTAATGAATCATTCAGAATGTCAAACAGCACCAGGTCAATGGAGATGTTAACTGACAAGCTCATAGAAACTACAAAGTTCGACACAAAATTATGCATTAGCAGGAACGAATCTCATAAATACCGAAAGCAGGGGCCCCATATTCCTTTCCCTTACCTCATTTCAAAGCTACGGAAATATGAGCATCTTCACAGACAATGTGGACCAAATACAAAATCCTACAAGGCAGCCATAAAAGAGCTCGGTAAGTACAGAAATCACGGAAACTTCAGTATTCCGTGTAAATATGTCATCTGGACACCTTCAAATGGTTTGGGAAATAGAATGCTTAGCTTAGCTTCAACCTTTCTATATGGACTCCTCACGGACCGAGTCCTCTTGGTGGATTTCAACAGAGAAGCAATGACTAACCTTTTTTGCGAGCCATTTCCGAACTCAACTTGGCTACTTCCACAGGATTTCCAAAAAATAGTCCATGGCGACAACTATAAAGAAAGAAATGAAAGAATTATGACCTTCCAAGATTTGATGCAAGGCAACTTAACATTGGACGAGAACTCGGAGCCATCAATTGTGGATGTTAATTTAAGGTTTCGACGTGGTGAGGATAATTTACAGACTTTTCACTGTGATCACAGCCAAGAGCTTCTCCATGGAATTCCTGCATTAATTCTGAAATCAGACCAGTATTTTGTGCCTTCTCTATTTATGATGTCGTCCTTCGAGAAAGAATTAAGCAAACTATTTCCAGAGAAAGAAGCAGTCTTCAACATATTGGGAAATTATCTTTTCCAACCTTCAAATGCGGCGTGGGAAATGATAACGACATTCTATCAGGCTTACTTAGCACAGGCAGATCGAAGAGTTGGACTCCAGATACGGGTTTTTTACCCTTGGAAGACTCCGAATCAAACTATCATCGATGAAATTTTAACATGTACATGGGGAAATAACCTGCTGCCGAAAATCAAAACAAATGTTACTAGTACAGCGAAAAGCCAGACCTTTCCCAACACAGCAATATTGGCAGTTTCACTACACTCGATATACGGTGACAGTTTGAAACAAATGTACAGGACTAGCTCCGATGATTCCAAACAAGTTATAGGGGTATTTCAACCAAGCCACGAGGGGCGTCAAAAGCATAACAATCAAGAGCACGACATCAAGGCGTGGGTTGAGATGTATCTACTGAGTCTGTCTGATGTACTGGTGACTAGCTCTGGGTCAACTTTTGGATATGTAGCTCAGAGTTTAGGAGGATTGAAACCGTGGATTCTCGACAAAGTAGAAGTTAAGAAGAGGAAGAAGATCGCAAATCCAACTTGTCGACAAGCAATGTCAATGGAACCTTGTTTTCACTATCCTCTGAAGTTAGGTTGCAGGTCAAATAATACAACTCATAACAATATCACTGCCCTTTTTCCTTACATAAGGCCTTGTGAAGATTTTAACTGGGGTGTGAAGTTAGTCTCTAGCATATATTGAGATTTGAGAGTTCCTGAAAATTATACTCTCGAAATTGTTCAGATGTTTACCATTTGCTGTTTCTCATCCGCGCAGCTAGAGGGTGAAAGTGGGGGTGAGCCCGCTCGACAAGCCCTCAAAATCAGTTTGGTTTAAGCTCGGGTATAACTCAGTCAAGTTGATCACAAGCCCGGCCCCTGACTCAATTCGAATTATTTTCAGCATGCAGAAGATAGTAAAGAAAAAACAGTCCATTCTTATATATATATTTTTTTAAAATTTATAATGATATTTAGTTTAATTACAGAGTATATTTGTTTGAGTTCAGAAATGAGGTAGGATGTTTTCATATCATATCAAGACCCACTAAAGCTGAGTCAGCTTGCCAGAAATCGGTTCAGTAAGTAAAATCCTCCCTCATTGTCATACACTTGTGAGCAGTGGCGGAACCAGTATTTAAATTTAGGGGGGAACAACTAACACCATAAGGTACACTCGAAAAAAAATTGAAAATTTTCCCAGTGGTGACTGCTTGTGAACATATGTTACTTTTATATAAGAATCAACTTTGAAAATAAAATAAAGAAAATATTAAATTGACCCGTGATCAGACCCTAATCCAAGCTTCATTAATTTTGAGTTGATCGGAACATCGATTTGAGACTTGACAAGCTCAAATTCCCGAGTCCTTCCAAGTTTGAGGTCTGATCGGCTTATATACACACCCCTAAGGCCCTAACCGGAACCTTAAAGTTCATCGACTTTATGAGTGACTGAGTTCACTTCAATGCAGTCATTTCAAGCCCATCCAAGCTCGAGGTATGATCGACTAATAATTGATATAGAGGTATTTGAGTTTAAGGTAGTAAGCTACATTAAAATTTGAGGTTTTTCGACTCCTTTGGATTTAATTACAGTTCATGCGGTTCCTGTGTAAAAGATAGTAAGACGGAATTAATGTTTGACTTCCAAAAAGTAAATAGTAACGAACGTAGAATAGATTGGATTTAATTGTTAACAAAGATTGGAATAACAAATACGAACCAAACAACTACACGACGTGCTCCCCTCGAGTTCATTTCTACCCCCGAAGCCATTAATATACATTTGCCAAGGTCTTTTAGAACTTATATGTTACTTATTCTAACCAAAACTAATAGAAGTATATGGGTATGTGGGTTATTCTAAATCCGTTTTACACTTACAACCATCTTAAATAAAAATTAAAATAATCCAATTTTCTCCGCTTTACTCCCCATGTTAATGTCGAAAACATAAGGGAACTGTTCTTATGTACAACTAACAGATACCGGAGTAATACAATTATGTCGAGATTACATCAATTAACGCCTACCTTAGCTTGCAAATTCATATGATACATTGTATTATGGTAATTAAGGTATAATGAAAGGAAGAGTTCTTGTTAAAAGAAATCAAGCTAAGGACTCGACGAACCAAATATCCGTCTAATCAAAGCCACCTTGCTCTGCCATGAACGGGAAATGATTTGTGTCTTTGATGCTTTGACGTATTTACAAGTTATCGCAACCTTCTTCTCCGACAAACTCACCACCACCGATTCGATTTCTGCTGCAAACCAAAGTTCAAAGCTCGAGTTAGTCTTAACATTTACATTAAGCCAAGTAAAATTGCTACATTTCATTAAAATACCGCTTATATATATAATCAACCAATGTTGCAATTCTACGGAATGGGAAGGAGTACTCCCTAGTCCGTCAATTCATTAATTAGGCTCGACATAAAGTTAATAGGGAAACGAGGACAATAAAAATGGAAGCGAGCGTAGCATCCGAAAACTGAAAACTAACCATTAAAACGAGAAATTACGTCGTTTATCCTCTTTTGACACTCAATGCACCTCAAGTCTCCTGATATAACAACTTCCTGCACCTATTTGAAAAACAACCACCACCCAAGTTATTATATAACATTATAACCTGAATATTAAGTAGAAATTGACGGATAATGATAGAACGTCACTAGCTGGGGTGACTAACAAGAGGCACCGAAAGGGACTCTATAACCGCGAGGGTAAGAGGAGCAATAATGCTTGATTTTTCGCTACACGAATTCTTGCTATAATCATCATCAACATCCATTTAATAAAATTTCTTGTGTTTTTTGTATGAAGTTGGATAAACCTGATAATTTATATGTTTATTGAGTTATATGTAGGGTTTTTTTGTATGAAAAGAATAAGATGCTGTTGTACTATTGTACTAAGCACTTTCATTATTAGTGCAAAGAAATTAAAGTTGGTGAATGTTTCAATAATTAAGGTAGAATGATTTTGGGAAAATGTGGGAGCAAAAGTGAATTGTGAAAATGATCTAAGACAAGACTTTTCAGCTGTTGAGAACCTATTGTCATCTTCTTAATCAATGCTATGGACAGTCTCAGACTCTCAGTTAGTCTTTTGTAAGACGTTTTACACTAATATTTTTCAAACTGATCCAAACACAACACTATTATTGACTAAATAGTGTTCCTAAAAGATTCTGTTTTACGATAAAGTTGTGGAAAGCGGTCTAACATAAGTAAGAATCAAAAGCGCGTACTTTTCAAAGGTTCTAGTGAAAAAAAAGGGTAATTCTCGATCCGGGGGTTGGTTATTTACTGTTTAAAGATGGCATGTTTAGTTTGAGTGATTTAGTCAGGAGCTCACAATTTTTTGCTTAGTAAAAAAGTTTTTTTTGATGATACATATAAACCATTTTGGATGGACATTTTAAGTTTTCACTGAAAAACTCACTTCACCATTTTATGATTAGTTATGAAGACACCGTATTATTTAGTACTCGCTAGTATAATTGTATTTTACATGGCGTTACAGTTAGAGGGGAGTAGCTAAATTAGAGCAATGGGTGAAACTCAGAACCTCGCAATAACAAACACCGTCAAAAGGAACGATATTTTCTATCTAAAACTCTTGTAAAGATGAAAAATAGGAGATTTTTCTATGTCAATACCTCTTTTGGCGAAGTAGATTTAGGAAAGTGGATTGTCTTTGAGAAATTAGTTCGATACACAAAATTTACGTCAAGGCGAAAATTTAGAGTCTCTCTCGGTACTTACAAATTACAAAAATGGAGCATACAAGGTACAAAAAAGGAACGGTAAGTCTTGTTGAGTATGGTCACATTTCGTCTTAAACTCAAGACTTAAGACGGGTAAATGTGACCCATTTAAAACAAAATGTAACCAGTATAATTTTCTAAGCTAAAACAGGTTGTTTATCTCACGGTCACATTTCACCCGTCTTAAACTTAAGACAAAAACCGTCAGTCTCAAATGAGATGATGTGAAAAAGGAAAAGGAAAATAGAAAGGAGTAGAAGCGTATGGTATACTATTGTATGCAAGAGGGCATAGTGGATGAAAGATGCTTTTGAAAGTAGCCTCTCATTTCCCTTTCAAACGTATAATTGGAGCGTATTTATGTCATTTTATACTCATGAATTTACTATAAAAAGTCTCAAAGTCTTCTTTTTCATCTAACGTCACCTTCATGTCTTAATATCTTATTGTATACAGCTCATAAAAGAATCTTGCTCTTCCTTATTTTAGCTTCACTACATGCCAAAAGTCTTCACATAAGTCAAATGTGTGTTAACTTTTTTATTTTTTGGCTCAATTGTCAAAATGGACAGCATGACCAAGTCAAAAGCGCGGGTCGGGTCGGGTCGAATGAGCGATATTGAAAAGCCGAGTTTGTTTCGATGGAAAATGAATTGCTTCGAATTTCGAGTATGGACGCAAAAAGAAGTAGAAAAGACATGGTAATAGAAACCGAGATGCATATATTATTGCTGAACAGACTATACAAAGATACAAAAGAGGAGAGATTGAAGGAATAACCACGGTTACGGCTCCGGTCTTCAGTGAGAAGACTAAATCAAGAATTACAAGGAGGAAAAAAGGGAAAAAATAAACAAATTAAAGTATCAAATGAAAAGAAACAAGAGGAAAAACTGAAGAAAGAAATACCTAAGCATCTGTTAAACCTAAAGGTGGAAGTATCCATTATTCTACTTCTCACTCAAAACTGCTGCCCCCACCAGTTTCCGGCACACCGCGGAAAGCAACTTGGGTTGGGCTGTTAAATACATCACTTCTACAAAAGCAAGGAGCCAACTTTCGGCGTCAAAGCCAGGATCAAGTTAGTGGTTGGACCTACAAGTCAGGTTAACCATGAATTCCGGAGAAACCATCAGCGGGACATGACGAGGTTGGTTAAAGGTGGTGGTATTACAGATGGGTTAAAAAGGGAGTCGCTTTTGAACTTGAATTTATCGCGACCAACTTTGGAAGTCTCGGAACTCTCTTTCCCTACCTTTACAGTTAAAAGCTCATGTTTTGACCTGTGGGAAAGCGTCCTTTCAGAGTTAACTCTGCTGGCACGAGGATGTAGCCTCTGCACGGAAAAGTTACTCCGTTTTCTCTTCCCCAATGTCTTCCATTTCAACTGAGATAGAAAATCATCTTTCAAAAGGTCTGGCACTGTTTTATTGCTTTCATGCATATTACTCGAACTAGTTTCTTTTTTAGAATCACGCTCTGGCTGATTGTAATCACACGTCGGGCTCTTGATTTTCATACGACCAACTTGCCCAGCTGTTTCCTTTTTCCCCAAACCAGAGAGAATAGAAGCTGCAACATCAGGCCTTTCACCTAGTTCTTTCCATGTGTTCTCCATCCAATCTTGGGAATGTCTAAGATCACTTGGACCAAAAACAGATTCCCGTTTTTCACCTGAATAAAAAAAAAAGAACAGATTATTAAAAAAGAACAATCTGACCAGGAAAACTGAACCGACCCAACCCAAAACGTACACGAAGAGATAAATTGTCATCCTGAACTTCGTTACTCCCACACTGATTCACATCCCAAAAATCACTCAGCTACACACACCCAAAACATACAAAAACTCAATGAGTCAAGCAGAAGTCCAGAACTGACAAAAATCCAAGAATAAAGGGGTGACTCGTTTGATGGATCGAATACAAGATACCTAGGAGTGGCTACTAAGTTTTGTATGAGATTGTTTCACTCATTAATATTTGGTATTTATCATTTAATTATACGGTTATTTGTACAAAATGAGAAGCTTCTGCCTGAGTTGTTCAAAAGCAATATTTACCTGGAAAATAAACACGGAAAATATCTCCAGGTTGCTTCTGGATGACAATACCTTCCCACCATCCATCATGCTGCCAAGCATCAACAACTGTACCAACATTGAAGGCCCAAGAAATTGTGCCTCTCTGCTCCGGCAAGGATGGCCTAATCATTGTCCTGCCTTGCAGACGGAGACCCATCTCATCTCGAAAAGCAATTCTTGATGCCATCACCCATTCCTATAATGCAAACCAAAACAAAATCATAAGTGAGCCTAAAAAAAAGGGAAGTTCAGTTAAATCACAATGTGGCAAGTGTGTTAAATTTTAACCATTGAATAGCATACACATCCCACAAAATCTAGGAAAGAAATGGGAAGTTCGATCTAAATTTTAAGTTTAGATGGAAGTGAGAAGTTTTCAGAGACCGAAATAAAAAAAATACCTCGAGGCAATTTGCGTCATTCTCTGCATCCTTGATGTCATGATAAGACAGCTTGACCTTGTTTTTATGTTTCTTAATGACAGTAGCCCTGAACCAACAACCTCTCATCCCACTGTCCTGTGACAACACTTCAACCACAGACCCGACAGAAGTTACTCGAGGAGGAGCATCGACTTTCACTCCAAGCCTGGATACAGTCACAAGCGGGCCTCTCTTTCGAGGAATAACGGTATCAATTTCCATAGACTCTTTAACAGTTGAAAGCGGTGAATTCATTTTCCAGTCGTGTGTTGTCTGAGGTGGTGCAGGAGTCGGTGAATCTGCATGTAATTGTTCAAGGTTGTTAAAAAAAAAAAATAAAAGCCCAGCGGAGGGTTTGGAGATTCAACAACAAAAATCTCTACAAATGACGGAAACACCAGCAGCAAAAGGCCAGATAATACACACAAGAAAACATTTTTTTGATCCACAGAGAAAGAGGTGACGGGAGTTGGAGCATGTAATAACCTAGATATGAAGAAGGCATAAGGATGCCGAAGCTCTCAACCGGCTCTTAGACATTGGTCTAGCAATCCTGCAGCCCATAGTCAGCCGTTGTTAAGTTGAAAGTAGTTATGTGAAAGATATGATTATGATTAAAATAAAAAATATATAAACATATCAACTATATTGGATAACACATTCAGTTTTCATTATAGCAATCCCCAACAGTTGTGCTAAACTATAGCATTACACGTCCAAGGATTTCTTAAATACGAAATGCAAATTTTAACATCAACAGGTTTCAAAGCTTAGATGTTTTGGTTCAGAATGTGATGCACATGAACAATCACGTCACCAATTTCATCCAAACATATACCTCCCACAAAGTTTTAACTTGAAAACATTTGAAAACTCTTGGCATAGTTAGTTACAAATAAGTCTAGGGTAGAGATTAAGAGTCAAGAGTTTACATTAGAAAAGTAAGTGGGATGAGGAGTGGAGTCCGGTGAAACATTAAGTTATTGTTTAGAGTGTTTCGTGGAGGTGTTAGAATGGAACCAACTGAGACTTTAAGTAATACACTAAGATACTGGGAAAGCATCTTGGGTGTCGCCAACGAGACTAGTAAAAGAGTTCTTGCATACAAGACCCATCTCAACCTGAATGGATTACGCCACCAGCTGGCACTTGGGAAGTTAACGTGGATGCTGTAATGTTTTATGATAGAGGCATTGTGATATGTGTTGTGATTCGGGTAACTTGGGTTATGTACGTGGTGCGGCTGTGAAGGAAGCATCAGCCTTTGGACTATGGGTGGCACGACAAATAGGGTCCAGGTCTGTGGTACTTGAGTCAGATTTGCTGCAACTTGTGAGATGTTGGAATCAAGGAAAAAGCCGCCTTCCAAGATATAGGAAGGCTGTTCAGGAGATTCTTGATTCAAGAGTGAATTTGATGTGGTAAAGTTTACTTTGAGAGACAAAACGGAAACATGACTGCTCACCGACTGGCCCATTTCAATGCTTCTGTTTCTGTGACTATGATTTGGGTTGATGTGTGTCCAGAATTTATTTCTGAAATTTTTTCTTCTGATTATATAATCTCCTTTGATCAATCAAAGGAATTTCTTTCTTTCAGGAAAAGAAAAAAAAAGATCCCAGCCATCATATAACATCACAAAGCACTAAATCCACCCATTCGAATCACTGGTTTATTGGGACGGAAAGAGTATAAATTAAAATACGATCTGCCATTAATCCTCACCAAGTACACGCATGTCATCCAATAAAAAGTGGGTCTATCGACATATGACCGCAAAAAAAAACCACAAACATTACAAGAAGCTAATTTCTTTCCTGATCTCCAAAATCTAAGAAAGAAAAAATTCATTTGGTACGTTTAAATAATATATGAATTTAAAGAGTCTTATCGATACCAATTGGCTGAAGTCACAATCACACAATCAAAGGAGAGGGATATATACTACTTTCGCTTCAAAAACATATAATTTGAGCTCATTAAATTGAGATTAAATCAGGAAAAAAAATCAATCAAAATCTCAAAATAAATGCTTTATCAAATCTAGATTTCGATGAACCCATCAACATCTCAGAGTTAAATACTTAATCATACTCTTACGTAAACCATTTCGAGATTAATTACACCAACCAAAAACAAGTTGAAAATAGAGCAACACAAAAACTCCATAATTTTACAGCAAAAACAACACACGCAAAACAAAATACCTTTTTATATGAAGACAACAAACACATCATAGATTATGACAAAACACACCAAAGACGATATCTTGATTATATAAAACACGGTATATATTAGAAAATAACACAAGAAAAAGAGCCGAAAATTGAAACCAATAGTTTGACCACTAAAAAAACCGTAAATCTATCAAAAAACTTGAAAACCTAATTGAAAAAAAAAACAAATCATCCCAGTAAATCGAAAGTTCATGGTTTGACCCCAAAATAACAACCCAGTAAGTCAATTAAAAAACCTAGAAAATCAAAATCAATATTATAACGCAAAAACAGATAAATCTACTAAAATTTTAGAAAACCTAATTGAAAAGGGGAGATTATAATAGAACTCAATTAGAAATTCATAGTTTGACTCCCAATAATAACTTACGAACTCAATTAAAAACATAGAAAATCAAAATCAAAAAAGTACCCTTAAAAAACAGAAAATCAATCAAAAATTTAGAGAACACAATTAAAAAGGAGAAATTAGAATTGAAAACCTATCAAAAACAATCCAGTAAATCGAAAGTTCATAGTTTGACCCAGAAAACTGTACTCAATCGAAAACCCATAAACAACAACCCAAATTTTAAATCAAAAAATTTTAAAAACCCAATTAATTAGGGCAAATTAGAATCAACAAAGCACCAAAAAAACAGACCAGAAAGTCAAATTTCCATTGTATACCTCCAAAATTAACCCAGAAAGGTCATTCAAATACCAAATAAATGGAACGTTTATCGTAAATACGCAGAAAATTCAATAAAACAAAAAGAGAGAAATTGCTTTCGAATAAAGTACCTGGAAGAAAGGAGTTCAACCAATCAATAAGCTCACGTCTAGATCTAGGTTTACTACCAGTATTAGAAAACGACGTCGTCTTGGAATCATTGATATCAAGAAGAAATCGATAAGTCATATGTCTCAAACTCCTTTCTTTAGCAATAACAGCTAGATCTTTACCTCCATCTCTTCTTTTCATCGTATAATGTATCTCTCTCCTCCCTTTCTCGCTACAAACATACACCTCTTCCCACCCGATATACCCTCCGCCACCGTGATCCGCCGTCGCCGGCCACCTTGCCATGTGAAGGAATTGAAGAATAATTGAGAAATGAAGAGTTAGGGTTCTTAGGATTTTCGATTGATTTAATTGAATTGTGGATTTTTAAATTAAAATAATAATGTAAGAAGAGGAGAGAGAATGAAGGGAGGAAGGGGTGTTATATAGTGAGGTGGAGGATAAGGGGAGATATTAGGGTTTTGAGATGGACGGTTGAGATTTATTGTGTACACGTGGTTGTGTGTAGGAAAGTCGTAGGATGTTACGGGAGTTTTGGGTTGAATGAGTTTGAGATGTTGGGTTTGGAATTACGGTTTTGCCCTTTGGAGGGAAATTTGATTTTTTTGGATTGGTGGTATACTTCATGAATTATTAAAAATTTCAAACTAGGGAATGGGATGGTTGGCAATTGTGGCCTCGATTGAACAGAAATCGAATCGACCTGACTGGAAAAATTCGATCATCATCCAAATTTTAAAACCACATACTTGTTTCATTTATATCGGAACTCGCTCCGATTAAATATTTTTGAAATTTTAGGAATTAGTAAACTTGAAATTTCATTTTTATCGTATAAGATGTTGTTTTTATGTAGTTAGGTCAAGGTTTGGATCGTGTTTTGGTGGACCGGGTATGGTTTTGGAGCGAGTATGGTTATGAAAAAAGTACAGTTGATTGAATATGGATTTTAAGTTTTTTTTAATATGGATCAGGTTTGGATATGGATAAATGATCCAATAAGTAAGTTGTCCGGGTTGGGATCTTGCAAAACTCGACTATTGTCATCCCTAACTAAAACTTGTATAATCTTATGCAACGTTGGATGAATCGATCGATCTAGCCATGTAATAGTGACTACCCTCATATTTGACATTAGTAGTGGTGACCATAATCGTAATAGGATTTCACTATTTACTGTAGGTGTATATGGCGGTGTCTCATGTGGTTATGTATGACGGTCGGTGGTTGTATGCAAGTTTGCTAAAGGTAGGGTTTCCATACTCAGTATGATTGTATAATGATGTTACGTAAATTGTTATTGATATGATTTGTGATGATGATTGTGATTAGTTTTGAGATTGATATCGTGGGCCATGTCGGGAGATGGTTCCACCCCAAGGCTTCGCCTCTTGTGACTCCCGTCACAAGGGGGATGTGCACATTAATGACACAGTATTCGCTCGTTGGGATGACGAGGATTTTGATGTCCGGTGCTGCGGCCTGGCATCGGCAGGGGTGGGTATCATGTTGCGATGGGAACTTGGCTACTCGTTGCGATGAGAGCCATTGTGTTACCGAAGTTTGGAGATGAGGTTGTATGATTGAGATGATGTCGATGTATTGTTTTTGCTGATTGTGTTTGTGATGTAAATTGTACTCACCCCTTCTTTGTTTGTGTAACTGCGGTGATCCACTGGGGGGAATGACGAGCAGGTTGTCTAGCAGATATTGTTTACATATGAGCTTAGGGGTTAGCTGGGATGCGATGAGGTGACAACCAAAGTAGCTAGCTTCCGCTGATTCAGTAGATGTTGAGTAATGGTTTGTATGCTAGAGTCAAGTACTATTACTACTGTATAGGAAGTTGGATTGTCGTAATCATGTAAATCATATGTATGTAAGGAAATATTTTTTAATGGTCTATTTGATATGTACAACTTCGGGGTAACCGAGATGATAGCACTCTAATTTGCTAAGAAATGTCTTGTTGAAGGCCCATTGGGGAGTGGGGGTGTTACACATACCATAATAATTGGATCGTGGTAGCCCATATAGTTTTCTCACATTAAACCGGATATTTCTTAACTTATATCCAACATAACATGTTAGTTTTGTGTAAGATAAATCTACACAATGATACATTATAAAACATATCTAAATATAATCATATTAATGGATGAAGTATTGAAATAGATCGAACCGGGGACAAGTATTTGTGTAATTGCTGACTAGTTCGAACAAGGGAGGGTGTATAGAGGTTCATTGAGGAATAATGGGTTTCCCCTCAGAGGGAAATTTGATTTTGTGATTAATGATATTGTCTAAATCTCGCTTTTTACTAAAAGTTTCAGAAAAAGCTCTAAATGTGTCTACATATAAGTGACATATATAAAATATTTGCTTCCTAATTAGTTTATCTCAATATCTATATTTAATATTGTACTCCCTCCGTCTCGATCATTTATTTGCTTTTGATTAAAATATTTATCACAAGTAATAAAAAAGACAAACAAATGACCAGGACTAAAGCCGTATAATATTTGCCTTCCAATTGATTATTAATTATATCATAAATTTTACAAGCAATTGATTAGCTTGAATTTGGATTAGGAAAAGCCGAAAAGGGTCTTTAGGAGAATATTAGTTTTATACTCATATATGGTGATCATGTTTTGGTGATATATGATCAGATAGAGATGGGAGCAACTTGGCAAGTTGACTTGTCCTTCCTATGGAAAAAAATATAGGTAGATGTGATACATTTTGATATTATTTTTTCAATATATAATCCTTTTGTTTAGGATAAATAAATAAATCAATTAATATAAACTAGTATAGATCCCGTGCAAATGCACGGTTTTTATTTTATATAATAATGTATAAAGACGTTAGATATTATATAGCTTGGTAACATGTGTAAGCGGTTTAAGAGGAAAAAAATTAATAGTTTTCACACCAAATAAGATTGACGTGTATACTAAACCTAATTATGTAAATTACTTAATTATTAAAAATAGTATTGTTATACTATTACTTTTACCAAAAGAATAAACTTAATTTAATGACTAATTATACGATAAAATTAGAGAATTTGTGAAAATATATAATCAATTTCTAGTAAGTTTGTAACAAAAGACAAAAATAAAACTATGAAAAAATATTGTGCAAAATATTTCTCTAATATCATTCATATGGTATTATTAATGCAATTCATATATGTGTGGCAAAATCATAATAATCATTAATGTAGGTTTACATATTGAAATTAGTAGTAATCTTCTATTTATGGTATAAAATTAATCTGAAATAATATAAGGACCAATCATAGAGCATTTCTCATTTAGGCGGGAAACTGTTGGAGAAGTCTTATGCATTTAGTATAAGGGGGATACTATTTATATAAACTCAAATCAACATGTAGTAATAAAAAGATATAAACATATAAAAATTTATCGGAGTTTTTTTTCGCAGTACGTTTTTTACTCATTTTAGTACTTTTTACACCAAACTTTCCATTTGTTACCCTTCACAAAAAAAAACATATCAAACCTAGTTCCCTTTGCCTCCTTTCTACCTTCTCTCTACACATTAACCCTCTTCAAACTCCATAAAAGTTATCTTCAACTATGGACGATTATTCAAATGACGAACAAGTATTTAATACGCTAATCTTATATCAATAAAATTGACTCTTTATTATATTTTAATTTCTTTCTTTTTTTTTAATTACGGTTTTATGTCTAAATATATTATTAAATTGCTAAGGGTTTTATTTATTCATGGCGGTGACAAAGAAGGGATGGTCGGTGTTGGGGTTGGACGGCCGACAGAGGGATGAACGGCAAAGGGGCTGTCGGCGAAGGTCGGCGATGAGTAGTATTGTACTGTATATTGTTTGTTTACTGTGCCTTTTTTTTTCCAATACAGTTGTACTGTATAGTGTTTTTTTCTGTTCAATGTAGTTTGTATCGTATAATTTTGTTCAGTACAATGTTGATTTTTATGTCAATGTATTGTATTCCAATTCATTTGTTTTTTTTTCTATATTTTACGCAATCATCATGAATTTTTTTCATTTGCATTAGTCTTAAAGATTTTACTATGTTATTTTTTCTCTTAATAATACATATATTAAAACATGAGAAAGAGTTTAGAGAGTGGAAATGAGGTGAGAAATGAGAGGGGCATAATTGTCAACAGTGTACTAAGTTGAGTAAAATGTGTACTGCGAAAATCAGGACCCAAAATTTATATAATAGGCATGATGTACCTAGTACGGGCAAGGGTGGCATGTCCACGTATACCGTTTCATACGTCCGACCAACTTAGGCGCACTCCTGCTGCCCGTAGCAGATTTAGGACTTATAGTTAGGGAGTTGAAAATTTCAACACGGGCAAACAACATAACATAAACTTGACAAAAATTCGAAAATTTTAACTAAAACTTTCAAGTTTTTTCTTGTCGAGCGCCCTTGCTACCCTTCCTAAAGCCGCCAGTGCCTGGTGTTGTATGTTGTTGTCCGTACCATACACGGATCAAGTCGTTGGAGGGACTAGGTCCGCAACATCGTCTCCATTAGAGGAGAGTGCTTGCGCCTAGTCCGAGGATTATGTAACTCGGTCGACACCATTACTTGGTAATCCTAACCGCATTTACGTGTCTCGTCAACTGTACTTATATTCTAATTTTATTGTAATAATTTGATATCTTAGGATAAATACAGCACATGTTACATAAAATTTTAAGTTTGTCAAGATTAAAAATTGATAATCCCATGTCCTACACTAGTACACTCCCACCTATAAAGCATAAAAAGGATGATGTGAAGTGAACCTAGTCCCACTTCCATGGAAAGTCAAATTAAAGTCAATATACAACGTAGAGTAGTAAAAAGTCAACTGTAACTTATCAAAGCAAACAATCAAGTTATAAGTAATTAGCTGTTATCAACAATCAAGTTAGTATTTTCTAATAGAGTCGTACCTTAAAATAAGAAAAATATTCTATTTTATCAACAATCAACAAGAGTAGTAACTATTTAATAATAAAAAAATGTTTTCTAAAATTGTCACATTCGATAATTCATTAATAAACTGATGGAGATTTTTTTTTATCAAACAATGTTTACATTTAATCGTAAAATAAATTTTATTGTCTTAATTTTTAGACGGATACCACTATCTGAAATGAGAAAATGTGAAACTTTTAAAATTTTCCAGACTGGAGACTTGAAAGTACTTTTTACGGATGCCCAATTAAAATGAAAAAAATTATACGGAGTAATATTTTTGGTTTTTACTTAATTGGTGATAAATTGTTCTGAAAATGATCCAAGTACAATTTCTCAAGATTAAAAATCATGCTCTCCAAAATCCAAATATTCATTTAATCAGTTTAAAGGAAGACAAGGCGACGACAGATTCACCCCTGAACTGCCCATTTGCCACTGTCTAGTTCACCGTCACAATTGAAATTCGATAGACAGACGATCTCATTAGGGTTAAATTAAGCCGTTTCGTTAATGAACCAACACATTTAACCATTAACGCAACGAAGTCGAAACACAATGATAATCCCATATCATATGGCACACTCTCTTGATAATCCCATATCATGAGACCATCGCATACAAGAATTTGCTCATCACCCGTCAGTTAAAAAATTTACAATTATCATCAACAGTTTCGACACACTTAGACATTACACTAACGGACCATGACTACACCCTGCAACATTTTTTTCTTTTTCTTGAGAAAACTTATAGCATAACAAAGCGGTAAAAAAAAACAAGACGATAAAAAAATTCAGCCAATAAGGTAAAACAACCTATTTCCTGCATCTAGCCACTGACCTGAAAAAAATCTACAGTAAATTCTCTAAATTTGAGTCCTGTACTTCTTCCTATAATATTGGAGGAGCACCTTTCCACTTTTTTCCACACTAACAGCGGATTGGAGTATTTTCTCGTCCTTTTCGGGTAGGTTGTCACTACATATGTTTGTATGTTTCCTACGATTTGACTCGGATTTAGACCGGGTCTTTCTAGACCACCATTTGATGCTCGAGATCCTTGAAATAGGGTCCATGGCTGAGAGTAAATGGTTGAGATTCAGTGTATGTTCGATCTTCTTTGAAAGATAACCTTTCCTAGCACTATACCGTAGGTTAATCCCAAGCTTTGACGTCCAGTCTTCTTGGAGATCAGAAAGTTGCTCAGAATCAACGGTGGCATCTATGAGTTTCAATTCCTTCTCAGCAGCGGTCTCAAGTTGGACCTCTTTATAATTGAACGGAATTCTGAATTCTTCTGCTATAGCAAAGGCGTTTGCCTTTATCTTTTCATAATCTACATTGAAAAACGTGAAAAGGAAAGACGATTAACATCCAAAACAGAGACATGAAGTTGTGCCATCTTGTCAACAATTTGATTTCTCCCCAGAATTGTGAGTCATGCAAATTATACAGAATCAAGATAATACCACAACTTATGTTACTCTACATCTTCAAATCACCTCGTGTATCTGTGTCCGACACTCTCGCTCACTCATGGGTATAGGCATAGCACTTAAGGATTTCATTTCAAGCCACAAAAAAATGTGGATTTTTTTATAATAAAATAGCCCCGTCCGACACTTGGACACGTACTCGTGTGATATACAACTAAATGATATGAGTAACCTAGATCACAACAACTGCACAAATTGCATATCTAGGGGTTATTTTTTCTCATACACAAGTGAAGTATTATGGATACTTGGGACAAATAGCAAGTGATGGATACAAAAAGCAGAGCATCAGCTTACCAGAGTGACAAATAACGAGCACCTTGACTCCACCTTTGGGTCTCAGCAGCTCCTTGATTTGAACTGCATGCTCTAAGCAGAAAATTCGCGGTCTCGAAACACCAAAAGTATTCCAGCTATCATCATTACAGGCTGCTGAAGACAAGACAAGAGCAATAAATTAAAAACAATACAAAAGTCAATATTCTAATAGCATTAGCTATACAATTCAACCACCGTTGCATGGATGCTAAACGAGGTATTACATATGGCAAATACTAGTTGAGCACAGGGCAGAATCCCGACATTCCCATGTTATCACAAAAACATGAAACTAAGATTGTAAATACCATTTCACGCTCAATTAAGAGCATAACACATTAGTAAATAGCAAATGTTCATGCTTAAGAGGTGATGTAAAATCATCAAAAGGCAATACAGATAAGGGACGAACCATCCAACCTGATTTTATACATTTCTAAACAACCATCCAAAAAAAGCCATAAATGATGAGATGAAACAGGAACCTTCCTTAATATTTAATAACCTAAATAATTTTCTAGCTTTGAAATGAAAAGATCCGATGATAGCAGGAAATAACGACCAGATCAAAATACAGCAAGACTTGCAGCTCACTTGCTTCGAAACATTCATGAAGAACTAGTTGTTTTTACTAGACCATCCAGCAATACATATTGGACGGATAATATAGTTTTTCGGACCACTTGCAAATTATAATAATGAATGGAGACTTGCAAGAACTACTGAAAGATTGAATAAGCTAGGGAGAAAGAAGTAATGTAGATGAGTGTAGGGTACAGGGAAGAGATCAACTTAAAAGGAATATAACTAGAATGTGTTCGTATACCAGAGGCGGAGATGTTATCATCTGGCCCTTGTGGACGGTCTACTCCATCAATTGCTGGGTGATGCTCAACAGGGAAAAGCTCCAACGAGGATTTCTCGGATGGTTGAACAATAGACATAAATGGATATCCAAGAATACCACAGGCTACGCAGGGCACAGTTCCTGAGTCAACTTGGAAGTCATGAGAAAGATCATCATTACCAAGATACAAGTCATCCATAGTTTTTCTATGCAATAGTATCTGGTTAATATCCTGGTTCGGGGACTCATTGGAAGCTACAGCCAGCTCAACGTCTTTAGCAAATAGAGCATCTTTTTGTAATAAGGCTTCTCTGGCAAATGATGGCAATGAATCAGGGTGCCATAATACAACACGAAGAATAGTATCTTTTTCTCTAAGACTGCTCAGTAGACTGTTTTCCTTTAGCACATCATCAATAAAAGCTTTCTTGACTGAAAATTCTCTTCCATCCTTCAGACGGTCTCTCAGACGAGAACTTCGTACCCCCGGAAGTAAAGTTTCTGGGACCCTGTCAAGGAAGTAGCTAATTTCCATGAAATCTTAAGATCTACAGATAAAAACCAGTGAATGATTACAGGATACAAATTAGAAAGCCTGGACCAGTTCATAGCTCGCAAGTCACAAATCTCAAGTTCTCAACACAGCATGATCAACATAATATAATTTTCACATATATAATTAACATATAGACACATAGTTGACGTTATTATCAACGCGATTTTCATTATGAATCATCTAGAAGTAGCATTTATTCTTCTCTAACACGCAAGTAAGGCTGCATACATTCAGTCCATGCCGCCATATACGAAAGACAATGGGATAATCTTATTATCGTTGTATTATAGCATTACTTTTTTCCTATTATGGATAGTTCGTATATATCAGTAAGTAATGTGTTAATTTCGTATTCAAATAAATCAAGTCATCATTTGCTTTCTTTTTAATTTTTTTGCCAAAAAACAGCTCTCAAAGTTCATTTCCCATTCTACATTTTTTTCACTAAAAAAAGCTAGACATCACAGAAACTAGAAGGCTTAACTCTTAAGAGCACAAAATTCATGAAGCACGTATTCAAAGAATTATTATGCAGATGAAGGAGTTAATAAGAATAAGAATAACTGACCTTGAAACAAATGACATCGTCAGCAAGTACAAAAGTTGTTGATGAGAGAGCATGGGAAGATGATCCATGGCAGTCCTCCGCACTGCAGCTTCCTTAGCTATGCTTAACCATTGAGGAGTGCCAAAATTAGCAGCTTCGCCACAATTGAAACCTAGTGACATGACATAACAATACGATTTGATTAAACAGATGAGGGATCAGTCAGTATATCTCCGGCTTTTGTAATATTAAGAGAAGTCTGAGCATGATTTAGGGCCATCAGATGAAATTTCATTAAAGTCGTAGCACATTCACACTAGTTACTCGCATGAGAAATTGTCTCCCCAATAGATATAATGAGACATAAAAGTTTGAATTATGAATTGGTATTTTAGCTGAATAATTGAAGCAGTCTCACAAGGACGTTGTGCAAAGTAGCCTCTTCTGGGGGAATTAAAGATGGATGAGAAGACTATAATGGTTGTGTTCAACCTGTAATTGTTTGTACTATAAACTAACACTCTAGAATAGTTGACAGCATAGATTAAGCAGATTGGCCAACGAGAAAGCTTAACAACAGTGAAATGCTCAAAATTAAACATTCAGTCTTGAGTGGGTGGGACAGGGGAGGAAATATGAATCAGACATCAAAACAAAAACCAGAAAGATTGATCAAACTGGTCAAAATGCACAAAAGGATATCTCATTCCTACTTATGCAGTCCTCCTCTAATAAGTGGAAATTCGCCTTTGCATGTTTCTGACGGCAGTACTATAAAACTATATATCAACAGACCAAAATACACTAAAAAACCCAGTGGTGTACCGCAATCCACAAATATAACAAAAAGAGTGCTATGACAGATTTTCGCCACATAAAACTAGAAAAATCTCAAAAAGGTGAAGTTAGAGATTGAGTACTGAGGTGATTAGGCATTACATTTTATGTGCTGTAAACCACATGTCTATTACAAATAGTGCTCCATATACAGAAATAGTAACAATCTCTTTATTGGGATTTTTTAGTCTACTCTTAGCAGCAAGGTCTTAAATATCGAACTAGAAAATTTACCCCAAAATAAGTTATGCCAGCAAAAAGTAGTCCCTTTTCAGCCCTCACTCAGTGCAATCAGAACAAAGTATACATGATGAAAGAGTTGTAAAGCTTATTTAACTAGAACCCATATCACTCTTAAACAAACTCAAAAATAAATTACCATGACTGAATCCTACGTGATAAGCCCTTGGGAATGACACCACAAATTCACCAGGATTCTGTATCAACCTAGTAAAAATATTCCACGTATTAATACAACAGTCGAGGAAATGGGCGGCATAATCGAGCTGAGTGACCAAGTGTGTTTGTACTCGTAATCATGAATGGGAAATCTAGAATCATGCAATACATGGGTATTAACAATAAAAGAGATACCTGCAACAAGGGATGCCGGATTTAACAATCATCTCAGGTGAGAGAAGGGTGGTCTTTTCACCAAGAAGTTTCAGAGCAGCTGTCCAGGAGTTAAAAACCTAAGTTACCATAGTATTATGTTCAATTTGTATTTAGTATTACTTGTAAAAAATTAAGAACATGATTTCAAAAGAAAAACTTAATGAACATGAGAACTCAACAAAACTGCAACTTAAGCATAATAAAAATTCACAGGATGCCAGATAAGTGTTTACCAAAAGACAACTATAAACAAGCCTACATTCTGCCATTAGTCCATTACATCTACATGGAATTAGGTCTCTCATTTTTTCTCTAGTGACTCACGTGATCTCCAGTGCAAGCTCCTACTAATTTAACTCCATCCCCTGTAATTTTACTTCTGAAAAGCAGGTCCCAGTGTAACATGTAGCATGCGACAGCTAATTAACATCACTTTTATATTAATCGAAGAGTGCGACCCATGTAAGACCCTGGACACTCATTAAGTCATCCTAGCTTTTGTTAAGTTACTCCAAGATTGTTCACGATAAATTCAAGCATGAAAGAAAACAAATCTTGATGTATAAGATGTTCTGTTTGGGATGCCAGTGGCTTTTTGCATTTCGAGCCAAAGACACACTATTCTTCGATGAAATTAAGCAAAATGACTCGCTGAGCTTCTTGTTATTGTGAAGTAACAACAATTCAATGCAAATCCCATTGCAATATACACAATGAGTTAATTGGAAACAGTCTTTCTGTGATGTTAACATAGGGGCAAGGATGCGTCTTCACCCCTTTACCTCACCATCGGCGGGAGCCAATATGGCACGAAGATAGTGTGGTTGCTGTTAAAGAATGCCAATAGTCCACATGTTGAGTTGCGTAAGTAAAATTATTTTAAAAATGACGAAAGTCGATTTCAAGAATCATCAGCACACACAGGTGATTGGACAACCAATTAAGTAAAAGTGACTACACCTAAGTAATTCATAGGAGTATATATGACATACCTAAGAGCTCAAACTCTCCTCCATAAGCCTGCTTACGTATAACATCCTCAAAAGCAAATGCATAGTCGCCAGGGATCCCATACCATGTCTTTGGTGAGCCAGTATGCATAAAGTTCAAGCTATGAAGCTCATGATCTTCAATATGCCACGCAAACCAGCTGAACAACATACCGATGTAAACCATTGGAGACGTAACACCAGGAACATTATCCAGCATAAATCGAGTAAGCGATCCAGCAGAGCGTGCAATTGCTTGTAGGTTCCAAGGACTGTTTGAAAGTTTCCATCCAGCAGTACCTTCTAGTTCCACGTCACCCCTAGGCTCATTAGATTGTAAAGCTTCATTATATAACGTGCTCGGTGAACCATTCATCCCCCTCCCTTCCTCTGACAATGAAGATGTATTGTGGGCAAATGACTGTCCTTCCAACACACTGCAATCATTCTTAGTACTGTTTACATTGTACTTCGCATAATGAGATCTACCTCGTTGACATTGACCAGTTATTCTCCTTCTCTTGCGTGGATGGAAAAAACCTAACAATCCCTCTGGTTCACCAAAACCAGATCCCGGAACATCATTTGCATACTCAACATATATCGGCTTCTCTAAAGCCGCCTTCCAAAACAAAGCCTCGACTTCTATCGGACTTACTTCCTTCACCGTACCCAACACACTCCTACTAAACCCTTTTGCCTTTGCTTCAAATTGATCTAACGTATACACCTCCCCACTTTGCCACACCTGCTTCCTCGCATTCTGAACCGATTTATTCCCCTCCCCTTTACCCTTCCCTACACTTTGCCCCAACTCTTGCTGCCTAGTCGTGAACACAGCTCTCTCACCACCCTCCTTCCTCCTCACCCTCTTCGACAAATCCTTCAATTCTACATCTCCTAACCCTAACTCACGAGCATTCAACAGCGACTTATTCACATTATTAAAAACATATCGTTTCGACGGCTTGGGCAAAGGGGGAATCACCTTACATATACCAAAAGCACTAGCTTCCTTCTCGATTTTCGATATATAAGCAATTGGGTCAGCAAATTCAGTGTCAGTAGGTCGAAACTCCGGCGCTAAGGGTAATCCCTTCAACCATTTGGGTATTTCAGCATTGCCCATCAAACCCTAAAATTATTCATCAACTAACCAATATTTATCAATCAAATCAAACCCCCCCAAAGATTGTCATTTATACCTCTGCAATTTGTTAAATTCCAGATTTATACCTAATTAAACATTCAAACAAAAAACCTAATCAAATGAATTAACCGCCAATTTTTGATTACATATAAGATAAGATGATTCTTCGCATTGAAATGAAGAATTGAACATACAAAAAAAGTAAGACACGATTGCAATTAAAAGATTAATTCGTAGGTAATTAACATTGAAACAATGAGAATATGAAGTTTTAATTATTTACATACATATTTATTAGATTATTATTAGTATTATTATGAAGGAGGGAGAGATATAGTGAGATGAGAGAGAGAACCTGAAGTGATTGAATTATGAGCAGCAAAACGTTCGTTGTGTTCGGTGGGTCAAGTGGTCAACCATCCAGGATCCACAAGGGACTTTATACTATTTGTACGCTCTCATTGAAGACGGTGCATATCCGTCGGGTTGGATCTCGTCTCACAAGAAGGCAAATGAGACAGTTTTTTTTTAAAAAAAAAAATGCTTTGATATGGTATAATTTTTCATGTATTTATTAATATTTGTTTGAGATACAAATAAAATTAAGTGTGTTAACAATATTTTTCGTTAAACAAAAAACGTATATAGAGAAAATTGCTGAACTTGTAACATTAAATACGTTATGAAAAATGATTTCATAAGATATACGTTTTATTATGTCTATTTAATATAAGAAAATTCAAAGTGCGTATTGATAAATACATCTTTTTAAAAATGAGAATCGCTTATATAAGAAAATAGAGGCGTTTTGCATATAAAACATATACAAATTTTCATTGAAGGCGAGCATTATATATCTGTCACAAGCTGAATAGTGATAGTGTCCTATATGCAAGTAGAGAGGGCTAATGGAGGACAAATGGAGCCCCCACCACCAGTGGACACTTAGGTAAAAACAGAAAAAACGCAATATATAAATGGGTAAAATATACATAATTTTATCAATTCTAAGTGCTAAGATATTGGAGTAATAAGTAATCTCAGAAGTTGAACATATAAAAAGTAGAATAGTCGTTTTAACATATTAATCATATATGTTAACTTATCATATCATAAAAGTATATATTATTTATTTTTGTGTTGTTAGTTAAAAGATTTATACGGAGTAACTAAAAAGTATAATATATTTTATAAACTTAATTATATGACACCGCTCATAACAATAACAAAGCTACCCCAACACCAGGTAAATTAAAACTAGTAAAAATCGACATCACAAATTCTCATTTGTGACGGCATTATTCCGTCACAAGCTTGTAACCTCTCACAAGAAGGAAGTGGGAGAGCAAGTGTGTGAGAGGAGCTGTGAGAGCTCACATGTTTGTGGCGGTCATAAGCAAGACCGTTTGAATCGGACATGGCCTTGCACAACCAGCTTAAACACAGAGTCTAAACTGTCGAGCATCCACATGATCCGACCGCAATTAGATATCATTTCCGACCAGCAGCACCAAAGTAGCAGGACGCCGATCACATAGCAGGAAAGCCAGCAAACATTCCCCACAGACCATATACGATATTGAAAACCGTTTATGGGAGCACTAACTATGATAAAGTCCGGAATGTAAACTCCCAGCCACATCCACAGAAAAACAGATGTTCCGAAGTTTCATCAGCATTCCCACATAGCACACTAGCCCATCATAAGCTCTCTAAACTACGCTAAATCGCTATTGACGCTGGTGCACACTACAATGAATCAAGTAAGCCTGCTCTACAGGCCAGAAACAAATCAGAAAATGTTCAAAGCAATGCCATAGATCAAATTATGGGAGTTACGTTGGTCGAGGAGCTATTATCTGCAATTACAGGCCAGAACAAATCAGAAAATGTTCCCAACTACATTGTAACCAAATCAAGTAAGCCTGCTCTTCTCTGTAACAACCGAGCCTCAATCCCAAATTAAATTGAAGCCAGGTAAAATAAGCCATCACTTGTACCCGTCAATGAAATGTACAAAAATGAAAAGAAAATATCACGACAAGATAGTCTATTATTATGGGCAGCGAGCACAACCAAAAATAATTATAATACAAGTTATGAGCATCATGTACTGGAAACATTACATTCACAATCTCCGCCCATTGGTAATCAAGATACAAAATGTCATATAATGCTAAGGGGGGCGGAGATGTGCAGTAGACCGCTATCAAGATGGAACTTCACACGGTCCATCATAGCATTCAATGGAAAACGAAAACGTCTCCAAAATGGACCATAACTTGCCTCAGCGACAGACCATACCGTATGGGGTCCAAACTCGTTTAGAATAGGCTTGACACGCTCACCACGAACCAAAACTTCATAGCCTTTCTTCTTAATCTCGACTGTCAAATCGTTGATGCCAGGAACTGTCAGAATTATCGTGTATTCTATGGAGCTCTTGAAAATGTCTGCCTTCACTATCTCCACACCGTCACCTCCTTTTTCACAACATTCTTCTGACCACTCCACGATTTGCTTAGCATCACTTGGGACAACATTCAGGATCATCGACATTATTATTAACGCAACTGCTACACACATCACCTTTGGCTTCCCCATCCTCTGCCCTTAAATAATTGGCTTATCTTTTTCTCTATTGATGATTTGAATGGCCGAATTCAATGAGAACAAAAATACTCTGTTAAGATTACAAATAAAAATTAGCACAAAGACATTACTGTATAACACTGTCATTATCATTTTATTGTAACTTGTTGACATTTATATTGATTTTTTTTTTTTTTTTATATTAAAAGACATTAAATAAATGAATGAAACACCCTTAAACTGAACACGTAAACAAATGACTCGAACCATCCTTCATATATATACCAAAAGGCAAAAGCACTAGCTTCCCTCTCAATTTTCGATATATAATCCCGTCACCTATTTCAATGAATTCTTATTTAAGCTTGTGGCATCCGCTTTAACTGAGAAACAGGTCAAAAGGCATGTGGTACTTGACCCGTTTTATTAATTTAAGCGTCCTAAAGGGGACTAATTGTACTCTTATTTAGGTATTTCAGCATTGCTCGACAATTCAAACCCTAGAGATATTCATCAACTAGCCGGAACCAATATCACATGTACTCCCTCCGTCCAATTCATATATTTAACTTAACGTTATTTTAATCTAAGGTACACAAATAATGGGGACGGGGTGATAAATTAACATAGAAACAAACAAGTAAATTAAATTTAAAAAATCTTATTTAATTTTAAAAGTTATAAGGAGGGAGAGCTAGTGAGAAGAGATAGAGAACCTGAAGTGATTGGAATAATGAGGAGTGAAGACTGAAGAGTTCGTTATGTTGGTGTATCCTTTTATACTTTTCGTTTGAGGTTATTACGTGTCCTACTCCCACTGCAATTCGGAAACCCATTAAGATTAAAACGGATTAAATAATGATCTAATTGATTAGATAGGACTAGGGATGGCAATAGGATCTGAATATGACCCTATAAAATCCAGATCCAATCCTTTTTTTTTTATAGTGGATTCAGATCCGGTCCGAATTCATAAAATTTGAAATTTTCCATATCCATATCTCGTATCCGTCTGATGATTAAAAATATCACTTTTTAAATATTAAAAATAAAGTTGTAAAGTTATCGAATTAAAGTTTTATAAACTAACCGTAGCGACAACAAAGTCTTTTTTACAATCGAAAAATGTTAATGAGAAAAGCCTAGTTTATGAAAAAAAGGTCAACAAAAGGATATAACTTCACTATTTCTTAGACTTATTTTTTTCGTTTTTATTTTAAAATAGATTAAAAATGAATCTAAGGGTAGGATCTGGATCTTCACTACATGATCCATATCCGGATCGTTTTTTTATGCATATTGATCCGCTCAATATTCATATTAACTGGATCCAAAATATTGCGATCCAGGTCCGACACGTAGGATCTGGATCTCAAGATTTAGGCTTGATATGAGTTCTGTTGCCATCCCTAGATAGGGCTAACATTGTGTTATTCGCTCGACATTTAACTTTTGTCTTATTTGACATATTTTAACCATTTTCTATCCGTCTTAACTCGTAACTCTTAAGAGAGACTTGTTGAACGGAGTAAAATATTCTAATCACGAGAAAAAGTTTACCGAATTTTCCCATCTTTATAAAATCACTCCCTTCGTCCCAATTAATCATTATTTATTTCTATTTTGAGGTTTATATTTATTTGTATTACTTCCTTTGTTTTTTATTTTTCGTATTCGACCAAATGTTGATGATGAAGGGTAAAAGATAACAAGCAGCCTCGGAAATAAAAGGTGTAAACTTAACCTAGACCCTTAAACAATCCTACAGTTGAATACAATGTGTTGCGCTACACCCTAACCAAATACGACAACAAAAACAACCACGCCGATAAAAGTAATCACGCTGCACCAACCACCACCAATCAAAGAAAAACTTTGTGTATTACACGGACAATAAAACTAGTTATTATAGTTCATAAGTATCATAACACAACACCATACATTTAAAACATTATGGTAAAGGTAAAAAGTAGGGAAGAAATTGTAATTTAGAAAGTAGTGTTAAGTTAGGTTATAAATACCAAATAAATGGGGGTATAAGTAGGTAATCAATTTATAAGTATTATTTTTGTTATTATAAACACCAAATAAATGATTATTATAATTATATGTTCTTATACTTTGTAGTTCATAGCACACACTAATTAAAATTGACAGCCTAAAATGGCTTCCCTTGCAACTTTTACCACTTTCATAATTTCTTTAACCTTCATAATATTAAGCTATAATTATGGCATTGCTTACAAAATGACCATTCATCACAGCCAACACCCCAAACTAAAACACCTGTATGAGGTTAAGGAAGAGACTCATGGGACAGGGCCTCTGAACGTAATAAACCGAGTGTACGTAACAAGTATCGAAATTGGGCACCAACCAGTGTTCCTTGTTTTCGACACCGGTTCCCATTTCACTTGGGTCCAGTGGCAAAATTGCCTCGAGTGCCTCTCTATCCAACCCCCGGTCATCGCTTCATACCAAGTAACACGCGACTTTGTCTTTGAATTTTGCAACCGCACCATAGGCAATGACTGCAGATATAGAGCGGACACCCCGCGCTCAGTGTGCCAGATTAATCGATGCATGTACCAAGTTAAATACAAAGACCAAAGCGGGTCAATTGGCTTTGTGAGTACAGAAATTCTTACGCCATTTACCGACAAGACTATATCCCAACGAATGGTATTTGGCCTTGGAATCCAGAACAAATGTTTTCCCGAGTTCTCTTGTTTACAGGGTGTGGCCGGATTCGGAGCTGGACCACTTGCTTTGCCATCTCAACTCACACCTAAACCTACCCGATGGGGTTTCTGTCTGCCTTACAATGAGTCTATGGACGGATCGTTCATGGTTGGGGACGAGGCCCAAATATTTGGAGATTATAGGACAACACCGCTCATTGATGACAATTATTATTACTTAACCAATCTCACAGCGATATATGTGATAGGTCCAGGAGGAGTTCTAACTCCTGATGCCGGATCAACTATCTTAATCGATACAGGGTCAACCCTGAGCTACTTGGACGATTCGATGTTTGACAACCTCTTAAACACGATCAAAGACTTTGTGAAAGACACTTTTAACGATATTCCAATAATAGCTCCATATCTCTCGGACTTGGACTTGGACTTGGAGCTCTGTTACACACAACCCTACCAAGTTGAGATAATAATTGTGCTTGGGGAAGCTTACTTACGCATAGCGGATCCACAGAAGATATGGTGGAAATATACCGAATATGCCTATTGCTTGTCTTTCAAACGAAATGGAGGAGCCTTTCATAATATACTGGGTAACTACCATATTCGTGGATATAAAGTGGTCTACGACTTGAACACAGACAACCCAACTATCCAAGTGTCCATGGGTCAAGACGAGACTGGCTGTTTCACTCCCGCTCGTGCCTGACCATAAAGAAACTCCATACAAGATGCTAAAACAAATGATTGTAAATTGTAATCAACATTATCATTGCTTTTAATTTGCTTGGCCTCTGTCAACATATTACCTTGCACAACCAGCTTAAAAGCAGAGTTTAATACGACTCGGACAATTCCTATCCTATAGTAGGAAACTGTCAAGTGTCCACATGATCTAACCGCAATTAGATATCCTTTCTGACCTGTATCACCGAAGTAGCAGGACGATCACATAGCAGGAAAGCCAGCAAACATTCCTCACAGACCATATACGATATTGCAAACCGTTTATGGGAGCAATAACTATGTTAAAGTCCGGAATGAAAACCCCAGCCACATCTACAGAAAAACAGATGTTCCGAAGTTTCATCAGCTTTTATTCCCACATAGCACACTAGCCCATCTCTAACTACGCTAATGACGCTGGTGTAAGCCTGCTCTACAGGCCAGAAACAAATCAGAAAATGTTCTCAGCGACATTGTAACCAAATCAAGTAAGCCTGCTCTTCTCTGTAACAACTGAGCCTCAATTCCAAATTATATTGAGGCCGAGTAAGATGAACCATTATTGCTTGAAACCGTCAATGAAATATACAAAAGTGAAAAGAAAAGAATAAAGGAAAGCAAAACACGACAAGATAGTGTATTATTATGGGCAGTGAGCACAACCAAAAGTAATTATAATACAAGTTACTAGCATCATGTACTCGAAACATTACATTCACAATCTCCGTCCATTGGTAATCAAGATGCAAAATGTCATACAAAGCCAAGGGGGGCGGAGATGTGCAGTTGACCGTTTTCAAGATGGAACTTCACACGCTCCATTATAGCATTCATTGGAAAACGAAATCGTCTCCAAAATGGACCATAACTTGTCTCAGCGACATACCATACTGCATCTGGCAGAAGAATAGGCTTGATATGCTCACCACGAATCAAAACTTCATAGTCTTTCTTCTTAATCTCGACTGTCAAATCGTGGATGCCAGGAACTGCCACAATAATCTTGTAATCTATGACGCTCTCTATAACGTCTGCCTTCACCATTTCCACACCGTCACCTCCTTTTTCACAGCATATTTCTGACCACTCCACAATTTGCTTACCATCACTTGGGACAACATTCAGAGCCATCCACATTATAATTAACGCAACTGCTACACACATCACCTTTGGCTTCCCCATCCTCTGCCCTGAAATAACCCGCTTTTCTTTTTCTCTATTGATGAAGTGTATCACCAAATTCAATGGGAATAAGTATTCTGTTAAGTTTACGAATAAAAAATTACATTAGAAACGCTATAACACTATTATTATCAATTTATTGTAATTTGTCGACATTTATATTGATTTTTTAATTAAACAAATGAATGAAACACCTTAAATTAAAATAGGTAAACAAATGAATCGATAATCACCATACATGTACCAAAAAGCACTAGCTTCCTGGTCGATTTTCAATATATAAGCAATTGAGTTGGCAAATTCAGTGTCATTGGGTGGAAATTCCCGTGCTAAGGATTTCAGAAATTCTTGTTTAAGCTTGTGATATCCGCTTTAACTTCGAAACAGGCCGAGTAAATTATAAATTCTCATTTGTGACCGACATTACCATCACAAGCTTGTGACGGATCAAATATTACCCACGTAGGTAAAGACAAGCTATTTGTGATACTTCACCGGTTACAAGTCTGTGACGGATATACTCGTCACTAGGAAGACTTACGATAAGTAAATAGGTAAGAAGAAAAGCGTGTAGTACTTGACCCGTTTTTTCAATTAAAATCAATATTACCGTCTTAAGTGAGACTAATTTTATTTAAAAGAGTATTTCAGCATTGTTCGACAATTCAAACCCTAAAAAAAATCATCAACTCACCAATATCACATGTAATGTCGACGAACCCTAATTAAAATTAGATTAGATTATTCACACTGAAATTAAATAAAACAGAACTCCGTAATTAACATGCTTGTACTCCCTCCGATCCGTCCAATTCATTTAATTAACTTAGCGGTAATTTAATCTAAGGTAAACAAATAACGGAGGCGGGTTATAGTTAACATAGAAGCAAACGAGTAAATTAAAGTCTTATTTTATTTAATTTTAAAAGTTATAAGAAGGGAGAGATAGTGAGAAGAGATAGAAAACCTGAAGTGATTGAATAATGAGGAGTGAAGTCTGAAGAGTTCGTTATGATACGGTTTTCTTTTATACCTTTCGCTCCAGGTTACGTTTCCTACACCCACCGGAATTCGGAAACCCGTAAGTTTAAAACGAGTTAAATAATGATTCATTTGCTTAGACAGGACTAACATCTTATTATTTGCTCGATATTTAAGATATTTGCCTCTTTTATATTTGTCTTACGACTAAGAGAAATTTATCGGACGAAATAAAATATTCGAATCACAAGTGGTTTGAGAAAAAGCTTTACCGAATTTTCCCATCTTTATAAAATCACTTCATTCGTCTCGGTAAATAATTATTTATTTCTATTTTGAAGTTTACTATTCATTTGTTATACTTCATCTATTTTCTTTATTTATTATCCCCACATTGTTTTTGCAAATTGTTGCAGAAAATTAATCATATGACTCTTTTACCCCTCTCAAAGCCCACCCACCAATATATTTTAATTAAGGTGAAAATGGTATAAGAAGTCCTAAAAGAAGAGACAAAGACAAATGGGAAGATAAATAAAATCAATTAATAGACTCTACCGCCTTGTAATACAACCGGTGGTTTAAAATCCGAGCTATGCACTAGACTTTTCAAGTTTTATTTTTCTGAACTCACAAACACTTCAACATAAAAAAAAACTTTTAAAAGGCTCATAAAAATTACACATAAGTTCTGATAAATGTATAATGGATGTTCAATGCCTATTATACAACTGGAGGTCCGGTAGTATTTACTGAAAAAAATGGTAAAACTTCATATAAATGGACGATCCAGAGATAAGTTTAGCAACTTTCCACAATTGATAGATATGGGATACTATCGGTTTTTCTAACGGGTGCCCTTAAGGCTTAAGGCACATGTTAATAAGCTTATTAATTATGGTAAGATTTATAAGAGATTCTCATCGAAAATGCAGGTATGAACTTAATTTTACCATAATTAATGAGAATTTCTTATAAATCTTACCAAAAATAAGCTTATTTAACGTGTGCCATAAGGGAACCCGATAGAAAAACTGATATACGATTAGATATATTTTCAATTTCCTAATCTCATATTAGGAAAGTACGACCTAAGGTATATCATTGTATGCATATTTCTTCGTATAAATATGAGTCTTATATACGGACTCGTATCATCAAATCATTCAATAATCTTATTAGAAAATTGTATTGTGATAAAGAAGAAAGGAAAAGTAGTTGATTAAGAGCAGAGGATGGGGAAATCGTCGATTAGTGTAGCATTTCTGTTAATAATAATGTCTATGATTCTTAATGGTATTCCAACTGATGGCAAGCGAATAGTGAGGTGGCCACGAATATGTAGCGGTTTAAAGACGGTGAAGGCGGAAATTATCGAGAGCATCCAAAAATACACGATTATTGTGCAAGCTCATGACATTAACAAGTTGTCGATTGATATTAGGAAGAAACACTATCAAGTTTGGGTTTGTGGCGAGCGTGTCAAGCGTAATCGTCTCGGGCTTGGACCCGATAAAATATGGTCCGTCGATGATGGCTCCTTTCAGGGACTATTTTGTTTTCCTGAGAGGGCTATAATGGAGCGTGTCCAATTTTATCTTGATGGCGGTCTACTGCACATATCCGCCCCTCTTCGCATTCGATTGGATTCTGCATCTTCAATTCATTATCTACCTATAATGCATGTTACGGAGTAGTTTAAGCCGTTTTACTTCTAAACTCGTAGAATCGTTCAGAATTTACATTATGTATTTGTGTCTATTTTATTTTGGTAGGCTACCAAATAATAATGTTGTAATTCTCAGAAGTAACTTTTTGTGGATTTAGTGTTGTTAGCCTCGGTAATCCCTTCAAACGATGAAATAAATCAACCCTCTAAACACGTACGAAAGTCGTCTTATCAATAACTTAAATTTCATCAAGAAAAAAATTTAAAAGTTGATTTTAGAGAAACTTAGATATATTCGGCATCTAGAAAATCATAGTGGAATCTGGTACTCGCAAATTTGCAAAGAATGGCCATCGTCAGTTCATTTGGAAGCACATTCAAACACGAGGAATTACAGAAGGATTACACCAGAGGATGTCGAAAAGGCCGCAGGAATTTTGTCGAAGAAGTTACTGGTCACTGTCGTGGCTCCGATGGCAGAAGCTGGTTGCATAGCATTAGTTCGGGTTCTATTGTGAGGAAGGTATGCAGTGGTGGTTTTTGTGGAGATAGCGGGGTCGAGTGTGGTGCTCTTTAGGACAGTATAGCTGGCTGTGGCGAAGAATATGGTAGAGAGTTTGTCTGTTCCGGCTTTTCGGGTCAGGTTTCCTGTTGTGACGGATGCGCTTGATGCTCTTTATCAGAAAGCAGTGCATGCTAAATACTCTGTCGTTTATATTTTGATCGAAGTTTAAGCCGTTCTGTCGTTTATATTTTGATCCTAGTTTAAGCCGTTTTACTTTAAGATCATTCTAAAATCGTAGAACCGTTCTGAATTTACATTGAGTCTATTTTATAAGATTGGACTATCATATACACGGAAAACAAACATTCGTCACACACCAGATGTGGTATTGTAAACGTTTGAGAAGATCGCTCTAAAAGATCCATCCTAGCCTCTAAGCACCATTCCTAATATTAGAGTCCGGAATACCGACATCCCAAAAAGGACAGTACACTTGCAACTGAAAATATACCTGAAAACAGAGGTTTCGAGGTTTCATTGGCATTCCCACATAGCAAACTAGCAGCATCATATCATATACTAGTTTCTACCCCCTTATGTAATAATCTATCTTTCGTATTTAATATCCCTCGACACACTAATCGTAACTAAGGAATAAGTTCGCAACAACATTGTAACCAAATCAAGTAAGCCTAGTCTTCTCTATAACAACCGAGCCTCAATCCCAAATTAAATTGCAGGTCGACTAAGATGCATCATGCTTGAAACCATCATTGGCAAAACCCGACAAGATAGTCTATTATTGTCAGCGAGCACAAACAAAGAAAATTATAAAAACAAGTTATTAGCATCAAGTACTCGTAAGTCGTAAAAATAGATTCACAATCATCTCGCAGGGGTGAATTAATTACCTTGATCTACTATTGTCTACTGTACAAGTAATGTGCTTGTTTTTAGACATGTTAACAAAAGATTTTTCCTGGTTTTGATTGTTTGATAACTCAAAAGTAGAGACAACACTTATAACTCAAAAGTGGTGAATACAAAATAATACAATAATCAAACACTAATGATTCAACACTTATAACTGAAAAAAGGCAACAATTAGCAACTACAGTAATTTGCTAAACTTAGGGAATACAATCTACGACTAAACTTAAGTCATAATCAAACAACTTGGGTGAAACACCCGGTGTCATAATCTTGACCCACGGAGACTTGGATAGTTGGCTTGTCCGGTGTCAAAATCATACACGATTTTGTAGCCACTTATGTGGTAGCTACCGAGTACGTTATCGTTGAGTCCCTTGTTTCGTAGAAACGAAAAACAGAAGGAGTCATTGAACGGCCACCACACCCTTTGTGGATCAGAAATTAGGAAATACGCCTCCCCAAGTAGAATGTTTATTTCTACTTGGTAGGGTTCAGGATAACAGAGCTCGAAATCGTCGTCCTCAGAAATGGTTGGATTGACATTATAAGTTTGATTTATATAGTCTGTTAGTAGCTTTAGAAGATTATCAAGCACATTACCTTCCAAAAAGCTCAAATACGTCCCGGTGTCAATTAGGACGGTGGATGTCTCACGAGGAACCGTAACTTTCCCCATACCGAGAACATATATATCGGTGAGGTTAGTTAGGTAGTAATAGTCACTTTGGAAGAGCGGTGCAACGTTATAGTCGCCGAATATTTGGGCCTCGTCTCCCACCATAAAGGCTCCGTCCACCGACTCGTTTGATGGAAGACAAAAAGCCCACCGATTAGGCTTAGGGGTGAGTTGGGATGGCAAGGCAAGTGGCCCGGCTTCGAATCCCGCCACGCCTTGGAAGCAACTATCGTCCTCGGGGTAGCATTGGCTATCGAACCCAAGGCCAAATACCATCTTTTGTGAAATGTCTTTGTCGGTAAATGGGGTAAAGATCTCAGTACCGACATAGCCAAATGACTCGGTATTATCCTCGTACTCGATCTTATAGGTGCATAGGTTTACTTGGCAACTTGAACGAGGAATTGCCCCACTATTGTTGCAACCACTGCCAATAGTGGTGGCGTTGCAATGTTCGTAGGAAAAGTCGGGTGTCATTTTATATCTTGTGGTTATTGGGGGTTGGATAGGAAGGCAGTAAACACAATTTTTCCATTCGACCCAAACGAAATCGGAGCCCGTGTCGAAAATAAGAAAAACAACTTGATGCCCGATTTCGAAACTTACTACATGTACACCTTTTAAGTTGTTGACGATTGCTTTGCCATGAGCATCTTCTTTATTATCATTGAAGAAATTCTTGAGTTTTGGGTTTTTGTTATGGTGGATGGCCATTTGGTATGCAAGTGCATGATTGACTATAAGTAATAAAGAAACTATGATAGTTGCAGAAATGGTGAGGGAAGGCATTTTATGTTGTAGTTTTGTTGTTGTTTTGAAGTTTGAAATACAGAGTAAGGTGAGTGTCTCTGTTTATATAGGAGTGTCGAGTATGTTATGGGAGTTTAGTTTTGAAATGCAAACCATGACCAGACCAATTCAATAGTTAGACCTCTATTTTAGGATATCAGGACTATATGTTACCATGGGTCCGTGGCTAGTTACTCTTGTGTTATGTAAGACGGTTTTACGTTAACAAAGTGTACCTTAGGAAACATTTTCGTCCCCTAATTTTCAAGGTTTTAGTTTAGTTTTTCTAAAAAAATTCAAATGTACCTTATGTAATTTAGCTAGTCATTCGCCCACCTTGAAAAATTTCGCCTCCTAAGTTCAAATCATGGCTCCGCCACTGATTATAGAAAACATGTACTTTGTATCAACGATACAAAAGTAAGACTGATGCATATATCTTACCCCGGGAAATACTCGTGTCCTTCCGGAGGACTTCCTCCTTATGCTCAAAGGAGAGAGACCATCATCAACATTTCTACTTTGGTCCTCCTCCTTTGAGTGTAAGGAGGACGTCCTCTCGAAAACACAAGTATTTCTCATCTTACCCCTATCGATATCGGGGTAAAGTTAGATCACTATTAAAGAATGAGTTATCATAGCTAGTTAGTCTTGTGTAATGTAAGATATTTTACATTAACAAAGTGTAACAAGGATTCAAATAATTTTATTATTGGTTGGCAAAGTCATTATAGAATCCGTTTTACAATAAATTGTGAAGTTTCGAGTCATAAGAAATAAGTTTTTAATTTGCATCAACAATACAAAAATAAGATTGATGCGTATAATTTACCCCCTATCTCATTATTTACAAAAGTTTTTGAAATATCGTGGCCAAGTTATTGTTATACACTAATCATTTTTTGTACATTTTTTAATATTGAAAGTCAAGTTATACCTTGTAGAGATTCAAATTCCATCTTTTTTTCGTAATAAAAAAAACAATTCAATAATATCTTGACAAGGAAACTATACCGTATGAGAGTCGATACCGATACCATATCTTTATATTGAATTCGTTTCGAGAATCGGATCTTTTTCTATAAGGTGTCTAAGACTTGGAAACCAAGGTTTTTTTCAAGTTGCATTACCAACATGTGAACTATGTTTTTTTTAAGTAGCTTGTGTTACATCATTGACCAGGTGACTTATTTTTATCAGTAGGTCTTGCTTGCAACGGATCGGATCTTGCGACGGGTATTTTGTGAGAGGAAATGGGTAGAGGGGACAAGGTGGGCACCCCCATGTGCTTCTCCACTCACCCTTGATGGGTATTTTGTGAGAGAATATGGTATCCGTCTTAAGCTTGCGACGGATAGTGTCCGTCATAAGTGAGAATTTGTGTATTTTTATATACTCGTGAGTCAAGTAAGGAGAAGTTTCGTTCCCAATTTTATTTTAAAAAATTTGTTCATATTTTACTTTACCTATACCTTTTTATTACTGACCAGGTGAATCATGGTTAGTCTAAGCTTGTTTCCATAAGCAACAAATTATACTCCGTAAAATACGAGTTCTCATATTTTGAAACGGTCAATTTTTTTAAATAAATAAAAAATTATTTGTTCGTATCAAAGAAATGAGTGACTTTTATGAAAAGATATCGCTTTTCATATCGTTCACTAAATGTTTACCATTGAATTTAGTTTAGTTGAACTCTTATCTTTCCTATTTTCATGCCTAGGACTAAAGGAGGCTAGGATAATGCTCGGGGTTTAGTACTTGTGTCATGTCATCATGATTTATGTCTATGTTTGAATCGACTCATTTTCCAGTTAATAAGTTCTCGAGCCAAAAGTTTAGTCAATCGATAATTTTTGCTTTTAACATTTTTATTCACTTTATTCCATTTTGTTAACTTTGATTTTCAATCTGTCACCAACAAAAAACTTCAGTGTTTAATCTATATATTTGAGTATCTATAGCTTAACTTTCGCGCAAGACCCCTTATATGCTCGGGGTCTGAGTCAATCGATGTTTGAGGCGGGTCAGTTGGGATCAATCGATGCATGAATTGGGTCAAATCGGATGTCGGACAACCCATATGAATCGAGTCAATTTGACTGGGTTGGTCTAGAACCATTCTGAATCAGAATTGACTAAGGTTGTTCATACTTCGTAGACACACCTAGGGACTTTAAATTACAATAGTGTGAAGTCTAAAAATACGTTAGGATGGAGTACTTAACATTTAGTGGGACAAAGGATCTCGACTCCTTAACATTAGTTAACAACTCTGAGAGTAATCACTTTTTTGTTATTACAAATTATCTTGTCGAAGACAATTTACTTTAATGGAAAATTAGACTTTCAACTCATTCAAGTATTTTTTTGGTTTACATTAAGAATTGTTTAAGGGTTAAAATTTGCAGTTGGTCTTGCTTCAGACGGATCATTTTGGTCTGAAGCAATAAGACAAGATTTTGTAACCACTTTACAGTTAGATATAACCACTATTGGAAACAAGTTGATATAAGCTGTGGTTATATTTTATCAAAAAGTGGCAAAATAATCCCGTCTTATTTTTCAGACGGAAATGCTCCGCCTGAAATAAGAATTTGCGTAAAATTTGATTCTTATTATCATGTATATTGTTCAATTAATTTGTAAACCCGGTTGTATATGTCACTACTCACAAATCAGTTTAATGAATTATAGAGTTGTGTGGCTTTTGATCTTTTCACAAAAAAAAATTGAAGTACCAAAAAAAAAAAAAACAAGTAACTTCCCAGAAATTTCTGCCAAACACAACCATACTATTTACTGAGATAGTGAGCTTTAACAGTGAGGTCCAATGTCCAGTTTCGAAAGTGTAAGACCCATTTTTGGGTTACTAATAATCTCATTGTCTTGGACTTAAAAAAAAAAATTCTAGGGAGAAATGGCAATTGAAATAGATAATGTTTGGTAAATTGTATATTACTCGAAATTAGTATATTCCAACCTCAATAATAGACTGAATAAATATCTACCAATTTCATGTGCGTGACAAATGACATATCGATCGAAATCTACATTTTTTTTACTATGTTGGCCCTATTTTTTTCCCCTGAAATGAGCTAAACTGAGTTAAATGGAGGTGAGCTTAATTGAACTAAATTGACTAAAGCCGAGTTGAAGTGAATGTAGTTGAAGTAAGACTATCATCTAATCGACTAATTACCACCTAATTTAATTTAATTGTCAAACCTGCTACTAAAATTTGTTAATCCTATTTTGTTAACATTATTTGTTATTACAAATTTGCTTTTATCTATTGCTAGATAGGGCCATACTCTCATTCAAATGTTTAAATTTTTTTTTATAGAAAATATTTTAATTAATTAAAATTAAATAAATAACTGAGAGCGATACATTGATTTGTTTTTGTTGGAAGACCACAACTTACTGCTTCATATCTGATCTTTTCCTTTTGTCAACATATTTATTTACCATTTATGAACTTAATACTTTTGTACATATTTTCATTTGGTAACTTAGGCATGATATCAACGACTAGTGCACCAGTTTAGAGGTTCATTTTTAGCTTCTTAAATACTTTAAAAACAAATGTAACTGTAAAGTCAATAAGGTAATTATATATTTACCCCTACAATTTACCAGAATAAGGACTCTAACTTTGGTTGAGAGACTCTTATCAACTGTATACTGTATACTACTCCTACCAATTATTTTACTAAGGCAAGGGTCAAGGTAAAACCCGTGAAGTACCAACGTTATTTTAGAAAGGCAGTATAATGATTTTAAGAATTTTGACAAGGATAGTAGAATTTGGTCCGGACTATACCCGACCGGATTTATTAAGGTCCGGTTTCACACTCTTGGAAATTCTGGTTTCGGTTCGATCCGGTGTAAGACCGATTTAATCCGGGTTAAATGGATCAAAATTTAGGTGTTTTGTGATTAATTTTTCACAACTTGTAAAACAGAGCAAACGAAAACATAAGACATGTTAAAAAGCATAAGATATGTAAAGTAATGTTAAAGACTAAATGGTTGCTAGTGGCGAAAACAGAGCAAACGAAAACAGAGCGTAAGATATAAAGCATAAGATATGTTAAAGCCTAATATAATCACCTATTTATAGTCTAAACCTAATGTAAAGTAATGGGCCTCAATGGTTGCTAATGGCGAAAACAGAGCAAACGAAATGCACAGTGCTCCCAATATAGGCGCAGTGCGCTTTCGGGTATCTCTCTCGTCTCTTGGCCAAATGAGGCGTGTCACATGTGGTAAAGCTAAGATCACAAGCTTTCACCTCCAACAAGCCTTGTATCGATAAAAAACTATGGGGCTCAAGATATGACCTTTTGAAGTTGATCATTATGCAAACAAAGCTTTAAGACTTCATTTGTTCTTGTTTTTACATGCTAAGCTTGGAACTTGCTTGTACCATGACTTGGGTTTGGGCCCTTGTTGACTTCAAGACATGCCTCCGCTTCCGAGTATTGTTCAAGAATCCGTTATTGAATCGGCATTTGGAAACCTTTCTCGCGATAATCATGTAAAACCACATCCTAATGTCGTTTTATTGTACTTATACCGCTAAATTATGTAGTACAAGCACGAGCCTACCAAACACCTCACACTTAAGCATTTGCTCGTCTCGAGCAAACTGTTATAAATCCAATCAATCAACGAAAGGTGAACAAAAAGAATGGGTAAGCTCAATCGATCAATCTCTCTTCTCTCACACGTTATCCAACTTATGCCTCCTCATTCCGTTACTAAACATGGTTATTTTTCATCCTCACCCATATCATTAACAAGCTAAGTGACCCAAATATGCCTGCAAGAGTCGCTCTTCTCTCACGCACCCTTCTTATGTCTTCCCTCAACTAAAATTATCCAATATTCCCTCAAAATCGTTTTTCATCGCACAACTCAACTTCTTATTTCACCCCCTTGTCACTCTACGCATTCGAAACACATGGTCATCTAGACATCAAAGCATTTCCTAATTCAACAAGTAGACAACCACAATAGGCACCAAAATAACTCAACATAACACATTCACCGATCAAACACAATCATCCAGTGTACTACCAAGCACTAGGCATAACGTAATCTTCCAAAGTCATCCTCATCTAGCCTTGGCACACTCTATCCTACCATTTCTTCCTTCTTGGACTTCTCTTTTTATGTCGCCAACAACAAAATTGGAAGTAGCACCACAATTAGACATTTTTCATTGTTTTCCCCTAGATCCCTTATTTTGCCTAAACCGCCTTTCCTTGCAAATTTTTAGTTTAGCTTATTTCTCAGTTCTACCCTCGTGTCACGCACTCATTTTTCATTTTGCCTAGAGCGTCCTTTCGGGTTTCACTACGTCCTTGGCAGTTAGTCCAGTTACCCAATTTTGCCTAGAATGCCCTTTCGAGTTTCCATCCAAACGCCTCTTTATTCCACTCAAATGGCTAAATAAACTAGTACTAATATGAGCCCTATCAATGCTAAAGTTATTTTAATCAATTAGTTTATTTTGATTTAATCAAATTAAAATTTCCTGTAATCGATAATAATACCCATCTGCATCGGCGAGCACAACTACACAGAATTTAAATTTATGATATATTGTGGTAATTTTAGCAAGTTTCCATAATTGATAAATATGAGATATAGTCATATAGGATGAGATATATTGCCAATTTGCTATTATCGTATTAGGAAAGTAGTGACCTTCTATAAATCTTCTATAAATATAAGTCGTACGTTTTCGCATATCAATCAATTTGTAGGTGATATACTCGTATAATAACAACAATAATAATAATAATGGGGAAGTCGTCGATTAGTGTAGCAGTTATGTTAATAATAATAATGTGTATGATTGTTAATGGCGTTCCAACTGATGGCAAGCGAATAGTGAGGGGGTCGATAGTAAAAGAGGGCAGCGAAATGGAGACGGTGAAGCGGTCGAATATATGCTGTGGAAAAGGAGGTAGCGGTGTGGAGATGGTGAAGGCGGACATTATCGAGAGCAACATAAGATTCACGATTATGGTGCAAGTTCATGACACCATCAACTTGTCGATCGATATTAAGAAAAAAGAGTATCAAGTTTTGGTTCGTGGCCATCGTGTCAAGCCTCATCTTCCAGGGCTTGGGCTTGGGCCCTTAACGAAATGGTCTGTGGTTGAGACAAGTTATGGTCCCTTCTGGAGACGGTTTTGTTTTCCTAAGACGGCTATAATGGAGCGTGTCCAATTCAATCTTGAGGGCGGTGTACTGCTCATATCCGCCCCCTTTCGCTTTTGACGATATTCCCTTATTCTCATTTTGTTACTCGACTTAGTCGCGGCTGTAACTTAGGCAGTGCAGTTATGATGATATGCAGTATTGGATGTAATTGTAGTCAATTTCTATTTTCTAGCAGTAAACGATTTTCTCATTGCATTATAAAATTCTGCAGACTGCATACAAAACCTGTTTTTCGGATTCGCCGACACCGGCGAACCCAGGATTTAATTTCTGGGGTAGCAAATAAAATTTAGCTTATAAATATCGATAAATTTTGAAATCGAGAAAAATATATATAACTTATTAAATGTAATTCACAAATCTATAACGAGTACAATGACTACTTACATAGTAATAACTAAAAATATTGTTACTTCCTAATAAAATTTCAATTTTAGTAATTTATGATCAATTAATTTTTTTGTGTTCTATTTCATCGACTAAACTTTTCATGTTGCAATTTAGCAAATTTTCATTAATTTTATTTTATACATGTAGAATTTTTTAATTATTCTTGATTAGTAATTCACCATAAAAAATAAACTCTATACAATAACATTAGAGAAAATAAAAATGTGGTACCCAAAACATTCATTCAAAAATATTTATCAAAGAAAATATTTGGTTGCTAAATAGTTAATACGGATTTACTTTCTTAAGGAAAGTTTAATAGAATAATTGACTTTGGGAAGCATTTATTTAAATGCAGCAAAAAAAAAAGG